>JAQFJA010075691.1:0-11662 GCA_029874485.1 Naso brachycentron
TCTCTTACATCAGGCCTTTTATCCTTTCCTATACTTTAAAGTTTTTACTTTTTTTTTTTTTTTTTTAACTCCAGTGTTTTCTCAGGGGGGTCCTCCACACTGGGAGCTGTATCCGGTCTGCTGTTGGGGGTGCTGTCCCCTGGTCCCTTCGGCCAGGCTGGTTGGGTGGGTCCCCACCTAGGTGTGGGGGTTCTCCTGTCTGTCGGGGTCGGGGGGTCCCGGGCGCCAGCGCGGATCCTCAGTGCCATGCCATCTCTCCCTACTGTCAGTGGTGAGTGTGTGTGTGTGTGTGTCTATGTGTGTACCTGTGTGTGTGTGTAGTTGTGTGTATATATGTATACTTGGAGGGTGGGAGGGAAGGGTTTTCTCTGTTTTTCTGTTTTTTCTTGCAATGTTTTTAACTGTTGTAAAGCACTTAGTGTTATATCTTAGTTGTATGAGAAGTGCTATATAAATAAAGTTTGATTTGATTTGATTTAATGAGCCTGATTCTACTGCCAATCTCACAGTCAAATAGTAGCAAAATGCAAAGTTATTATTGTTTTAAGGTCAGAAAAAGGATGAAACCCAAGGTTACATTAGATTTTTTTGAACGTCTGTCAACTTGATCGCAATATCTTTTAATACAGAGAGCCCTTGTGGTCACTTCTCATTTCAACAAACATGAAGCAGATTATTTTTTTTCCCCACAGTGACAGCATGGGAGATGAAAATGCCACATCCATTGTGCCCGAACAGCCAAACATTAATGGAATTAATGGGGTAAACAAGCCAAGGAAGGACAATGTGCAAAGGAGAAGAAAAATTTAAGAGGGTATGAAAAGCAGCACAAGGAGAGGGAAGAGAAGAGCAGATATGAAGAAGCATAGTTCTTTCAAAAAAGCAGAAATGTCATTTTAATGACAAGATTAAAAAAAAAAAAAATTATATGCCCATTACCCAGACCAAGATGACACGATGGTCCACTGCATCCTTTGCAAGTCATCAAAATACATGAAATTGTGCTCATTTTTTCCCCATAATGATGATATTTAGTTATTTTTGTGTGCTGAGCTGAAAATGTCCACAGTTTCTATCTTAGAAATCTGATCATCTTACAGTATGAGGCGGGTTAGTGGCTGCCACTGCTACGACTGTCCGAGCCAGCCCCGCCTGCAGAGTTTTGAAGTTGACTCTGCTGGCTAGATTGGGTGTTTCAGCTTGTTTTTAGTATGGAAAAACAAAAGCCAATGACACATACGAGGATTTGGAATTAATAATAATAATAATAATAATAATAATAATAATATCATGATTCAACCATCAGTTGACTAACAGGAAAGACTTAAAAAATCCAAGTCACACTTTTAAATTCAAGCCTGTAAAAATTTTATTATGCAACGTATGGTTGTTGCCTGGTTGTGAGTTATAGTTTATGTAACTATCAAGTGTTGGATAATAGAACATGTCTCATTTGAATTCAACCTGGTTCTGTCTCTAATGTTTGCATGACTAACTCAAACACACGGACCTCAAACTGAAACACTTAACTGATTAGTCAACAGACAGAAAACTGATTAAGAACCATTTTAAAAAGAGATTAATTGTGTAAGTCATAAATCAAGGAAAACTGCCAAATATTTACTACTTTAATCTTTTTAAATGTGAGGATTTGGTTTTTGTTTTTTTGTTTTTTTGTCACTGGATTTTAAACTGGAACTATCAGCGATGCTGCATTTACAGAGCTACTGCCATCATTAGGGACCCTCTCCACCCTTCCCCACAGCCCGGTATCTCTCCTGCCGCCGGGGAGGCAGGAGGTGGGCTACAGAAGCATCTGCTCCAGATCCAGCAGGGTGCTGAACAACTTTTTCCCACAAGCAGTCTGGATCATAAATGGGCTGTGCCTCCTTCCACCCCCACTGACAAGTGCTATATAATAATTAAACTGCTTGCTTCACCTTCACATTTGGACTCACTACCCCTGCAGGCTTCGAGGGGAAAAAGGTTACATGAGGCCAGATGAAGAAAAAAAAAAGGCGCACGGCCAGGATGACTCATCAAGTTTAACAATTTTATCAAAACAATATAAAATGCATCAAAAAGGGAAGACACTATTGTTTGAGTTATTGTAATTACTGTATCAGGCTATTAATGTTGTAATTCAGAAAAACAGGCTGTCAGCTTCAGAGCTACGAGCAAGGCATGACAACTGTTGTCGTTGACAGAGGCTACAAGAAAGTTTTGTCTTACTTACCATGGTGGTCTGCAACAGCACAGACAACAAACAAAGATAAGAGACAGAGGGACATTTGTTCCGCACAGAACTCCATGCTGCTCGTCTGTGTGTGGGTCGCGACACGCTGCTGAAAGAGCGCCAAGACAGAACGCCGCCCCCACATGACACTCTCACCTAATGAAGTTTGGCCAAAGGGCTGCCGTATGCATTACATCATCATTTGTCAGACTTTGATCGAAATCAGATTTTCAGACAATTTGAATAGCTGTTGCTCTGAAAAGAAACCAAGAGAACCACAACACAAGTTTGGAGAAAAGTTAAACAACCAATTTTTAAAGCCTGATGATGTGCAAAATTATATTTCCTGTGTGTCTTCGTTAATTTCCATGAAGCCACAAGAAGAAAAAGTGTCCTGTTTGTGTTATATGAGACTAGCATCTTAGATATTGGATATCCTATAACATAATATGCAATAAATTGTTTTTTTCCCCCTGGTTTTCAAGGCTGCATTACAGTAAAATGATGCAATTTCCTCAACTTATGAGACAGCTGTAGTTGTTTTAATAGGCTACTTGCTTTTACCCACTTAGTTATATCTACATTACTAATGATTATTGATCAAAAGTGGAATTGTGTTAATATCTCCTGAAAGCACCAATAGTCATCCCCACATTATTGTCACATCAGAGAGGCACTTTGATTTAAAAAATGATAATAGTGTTGAATTCTGTCTCCCAGTTCTAACATCAATGGAGTGCTGTTGAGCAGTTTGAAAAATATTGAGATATAGGCTGTAGGCCTGTTGTGTATCAAGACAGGCAAAATACATTGCATTTCATTTTCAGCACATATCGCCCAGCCCAAAGCAAGACTAGCAAAAGCATTTTTTAACTATTTTCTCTAAAGGCACATCATAGTCAAGTCCTGCATCACCCTGCCCAACTTATTTTCAGAATAATGATCTGCTCTGGACATTACCGCCCTATTATATAGCTAGTGACTAAAGAGTCAATAATGTGACACAAGATGTTTATTTAAAAACCATTTCATTGATTTTAAAAGGATTCTATTTATTCCACCAAAATAAATGGTCCGTTTGACTTTACGGTTGGAACTGCTTGCATGGCAGAATAAGCTGCAAACTCTGTCCTCAAAGAATGAACTCAACCAGTGGACGTGCGTGAAACCGTGGCAGCGATTGGGCCAGATGCACTGAAAACATCGTTTTACCCTTTCACAAAGCACATTGATCAGAAGATAAAACACACAGACGGTGTGACACACTTTTGTTTTGTGGCTCAAATATATTCATGGAGCTCCATCTGTTGGATGAAGTGGTTCTTGGACATTTCACAGTCACAATCAAGTTTTTATTTATCAAGAATGATTTTATAGGATCAATGGAACAGTAATTGTACATACAAGACATGTAAACAGCAACTATGATAACATGACTGAGAGAAGAGGACAATCAATGTTTTGCATGTTAAAAAATTCTAAAAAGAGTAAAGCAGAACAATATCTCTGATTTAGAAAAGTGAACTAAAGTGTTACAAATAGGCTTCTACATAATATTATTGAACTGTTTCAAAATATATATAGCCTGTACTTGATTAAGAAGTCCTGTAGCCAACATATCACAATCATAAACACACACAGCTTTAATTTGGCTTTTGCAGGTTTTTAACTCTCTTATAGTCCAATACTTACTGTACGATATTCACTGGCAGTTCTATTTTTCTGTAATCTTATTTTTTGCCACAGGCAGACTCTTAGACATAGCAATTTTTTTTAAGCTTGTTCTGTCAGGGGAACAGTGCACAGGCAAACTCAGCAACACTTCTGCTGCTTTTAATGAGGAGCACATTCTCTACTCAAACAGTCAGAGAGTGCAGCAGCCACGAGATTTTCTTTTCATAAATCGCTCTGTCAGTGATTCTAAAAAATATGGAATAAAGTGTGTCCCTCATCAAATCAAGGGACGCATCATTCATTTCGTCACAGGATTTTAAGGGACAGTTGGCAACCCTTGAAGACTGCGGGGGATTTAGCACTAAGGCGCCAAGTGTGAGGAGAAGCTGTTAAGTGAGTGTCAGTGAGAGAAAACCCCTTTTCATTGCTAAGTTAAGTTTTTAATTTTTGTCTGCATGTCAGTGTTAGATACAAAAGTGGAGTACATCCAAAAAGTTTAGAAAGGTGCAGACTAACGGAACATAAGACCCAAAAATGAAGGCCGTTCCTTTGAATAATATTGTTTTATTCTATAAAAATATGAGAAAATGAGTGTAATAAATTAAGATGCCATTCTACAAAAATTGTGATGTGCTTTTCACTGATGTAGAAAAAATATTCTTTGTTTTTGTATGACCAAGGAATGTGTAAATTCATTGTACATATGTGGCTCTAATTGTTAGTTATTGTTTGTCACACCCGTGTTTGATGGACCTTTTAAAGGGACACACCCACACTGCACATTAAGGAGAATCTTTGGAGTATGTGATTCTGCATGTCAGTGTTAAAAAGACGATGCTGGCCGGAGCATGACGTTCCCAGGCACAACGAAGGAAAGCAGCAGTGGCACAGTGAGCCCACATTTTTCTTTTCTATTAAAGAGATATTAAACGTGTGGACTGACACAGTAGGGATTATCCTGTGACTAGTGTTGCATATTTCCTTTTAGGCTTTTGGATTTTAAGGAAATATTCCCCGAAGCGAGCAGCCTTGGAATCAAGCTAACGTTTTTCTAATTTTTTAACATGGCTATAGAAATGTGAAAAATATCCATCTGCCACAGCACACACAAACTTCAGTTCAACTGTGGAATTGAAAAGACCCTCTACATGTACTCCCTTTCCGAATTTCATACAATTTCAGAGTAGTACGTCAATTTGTTAAAATTTTAATATCAAATTGGTTTAACAACGATTATATGATTGTGTGTGATGTATTTTTGTCTGACTTGTTTTGGGTTAAAGAAGAAATTAATTAAAATAAAAAATCAGTGGAATGGAGAAAGAAGCGGTGACGGTTCTACAGCTCGCTGTGCTGCTTCTCTCTGGATTGTCGGACCTTCTCCGGGAGGATCTGAGTCCAGAAGACATAACGCTCCTTCTTCAGGTATCGATCAGCTACCTGCTCCGTAGCATCGATTTTCAAATACTCTTCACTTGCTTCATGCTTTGGCCAGTGTGCAAGACCCTTTCCATTAGGAGACCTGCACACACACACACACACGCACAACACACATACTCATTATAACCAAGTTTACCTACATGTGCATTTAACTTATAATGAGGATTAATTCCTACCCTGTGCGAGCAAAGTTGCCCCAGTAGTTCATCATGATTTTACTCAAGTGCTCATCCTCTTCAGTGCATGCATCTAAAATAATGACAATCTGTTAAGATAATTTGCACTCTGCAGGAGGAAAACCTGGATCTCTGATGGTCCATTAAAATACTGGTTTTATATTGTCCTTACCAGTAAGTTGGACATGGGAAGTTGTGAAGCAATATCCTAACACTATCAAGATTTCATCTGCATGGTCACTCCCAACAAAGCTTGGCCTTTTATCCCGAATGAATGAGGGACGATGTTGAAACTGATACAGGTACACAGGGGCACCTGCATCTAGAAGGGGACAGTTGATAAGTAGATGATTATGTTGTTTATGGAAAAAAATCACATTAAAAATTACATAACGAAGCTGAAATAAATCTATACAGACATTTGTAATAAAACTACCTCTGTGGGCATTAGCAGTTGTAATGGCTGGAATGATGAACAACATATCTCCAAGAAACTCAGTGAACCCCTCTCTATTTTTCACACGATCATCACCGGTTCCAGTATATTCATCTAAGATCAAATCTTTGATGATTGCATCTTTGGGCTTGAGAAAGTGAGTAACACATCTGTCAGAGAAGTTTGGGCATGATGAAACAGGGTGATATTGGAATGTTAGGCAGTGTTTGTCTTACATCAGGGTAGAACATGGAAATAACGTTCATGATCTCTTCACGGTCCATCCCCTCTGTCCAGTTTGGAGGAGCTATCCTCTAAGGGCAAATGCAGCCAGAACTAACATTTCAGACCAAAGCACACATTCTTAAATAGGCTGTGAATCTGCCACAACTCAGCATTCACACTTACACGACCAAGTAACCAGCCCCCTTCATCGTTATTAGCGCCAGTAATGAATGGCACAGTGTGGAGTTCATGTTTACGGAACAGCTCATTCACAGGTTTTGGCAGGAAGTGCCCATCCATATTTGCAGGATATCCAATTCCGTCTTCCTTCAAAGAATAAATGTATATAAGAAAAAAGTTGTGATAAGGACAACATAAAAGCAGCTTTACAACAAGAATTCCATTTACTCAGACTATCAGATCTGTATTAAATATCTCACCTTTTTAAGGGTCGCAATCGTATTAAAATCGAGGTTTTTCATGCAATCAGCGATCTTCTTGGAACTTTCCAGGCTACAACCAGATACATTTGCAACCATCTAAGGACAATAATTAAAAATATGTTGTCATATTATAAACAATATGCACTGGAGACAGTGAATCACACTAATACTCAACCTGTGTCAATGGTAGGGAATCATCTACTACAAGTGCATCCATTGCTGCAGTGCCACTCTCAGCAATGGCACGATGGAACAGGCCATCAGACAGTGGCGACAGAAGCTGTAGATTCAAGGATAGAAAGAAATAATGACTGTGTGAGCAGCAGGAATTATACAATGCTTTATGAGCAGATTGATCCTTACCAGGAGAGATACGCTCACTCCACCAGCAGACTCCCCAAATATGGTAACTAAATCTGAGTCTCCTCCAAAGTTGTGAATGTGCTCCTTGATCCACCTCAGTGCCTGGACCTGATCCAGCAGACCAAAGTTCCCTGGCAAGTGCTCATCTCCAGTGCTGGATAGAACATACAATTATAGTACATTGTATTAGTATAATAAAAGTGATTCAGATTTGGAAATGGGAGTTCACATGTGGCAAAGATTTGATCAAAAGTAGTAGAACATAGTTCTAATAAAGTCCTTCTAACTGTGCTAAGTGACTTGTGTCTTTTTACCTGAGAAAGCCCAGAGCTCCCAGGCGGTACTGGATCAGAACCACAACCACATCCTGGTAAGCAACCAGAGCAGAGCCATCAAACATTGAGGCTGACCCTATTGTAAACCCTCCGCCATGGATCCAGACCATGACCTGGAAAGATATAAGGATATTTTCACTTAAAATAACTGAGCTCCAAAGAATCTTTAACTATTCATGTTGCCATTTTGGATTCTTCTGACGCAATCAAGATGACTTTTTCAAGAACATTATCAAAAGCTGAATCTCTAATTGAGCAGCAGCTATTCAAACCTGCAGCAAAGGGTTCTTACTGGGAGTTTGGCATTCTGAGCTCTGTTTGCAGGAGTGTAAATGTTCAGGTAAAGGCAGTCCTCTGAAATGTCTGGGATTTCCCTCAACGTGGTGCCAAAAAGGGGATGCATATATGTGTAAAACTCTTTATTTTGAACACACCTGAAAATGAGACATGCTTTATCAATTAGCACGGGGCATATGTTTCCCAAATATGGTATGCAACATGTGATGTACATGAATGCCTCACATGGGTGGCTGCTTGGTGGCGTCCCTCACTCCTTCCCACCCCTCTACAGGCTGAGGTGCAGCCAGTCTCAGAGCAGGGCCGACGGGTGGCCTGGCAAACGGGATGCCCAGGAAGGCATGGACCCCGGTCTCTGTCCCCTTGACACTCAAATACTCACCTCTCAGGCTGCCGAGCTTTGTGTGTACTTCAGGTGCTGTCAGGACAGTAGGACTGAGTCAGAACCAGAATGTGACACTTCAATGTTTGATTCATTAAATTTCAATTTGCAGTTTAAGTAAAAAATTATTTAAGCTACTGTATGTATGCAACATCTGGTTATTGTTTGGTAGTTAGACAATAGAACAACTTTCTTTTGACTTCAGTCTATTGAATCGTGTAAAAGACTGTTCCTTTTGCCAGTGTTTGTGATGCTGTTGATATACCCAACTTAAACACATAAAACTAACTACTAGGCTACTGAGACGGCTAATTAATTACTTAGTCAGTAGACAGACAACCAATTAACAACAATTAATTTTTTAAAAAAAAGATTACTTATGTAAGTCATAAATGAAGACAAACTGCCAAACTGGTTTCATTGTTTCAAATGTGGGGATCTTTGTGTTTCTCTATTTTATCTTCGGAAAACTAAGAATCTGTTTGTGTGCTACAAGCTATTTGAGGCTCTGCAGCATATCCTTCAAAGTTTTTCACTGGTGGAACTATGATTTCATGCTAATTAATGATTGATCAGACAGACTATGGTAGATCAAGTTTAACTGAATGGAAACAATCCCAAACTGTTCAGATTTTACTCTGGTTCAACTGTGACCCACTGAATGTGATTAAGGCTGTTCCCTGGGCTTCAGTACAGTCTGAAACACTGGACTGGATATCAATGAGATCACCAGGCTGAGTGCCGATCTGATGTTATTTATTACTTATAAACTGAACCCTACTACTTCCCAGGATCCTGAACACACCTATGCAACTCAACAGATCTTTTATTGCACAAGTATATCCATTAACCTCAAGTGACCTTTGAAACAAAAACATAACATCTATAAAGGGTATGTAAAAAAAAAAAAAAAAGATAAAAGTGTTGATCTAATCTTCACAATTATGCTGGAGAGTAGAATGTTAGGCTATTGAAATAGAAGAGGTGGCTACAAACTGGAGATTTTTTATTTATCTACAATTTTTAAAGTAAAATAAAGAGAGTTACCATTTAAGGAGAAGTATGACACAACACTGAGTAAGATATTTGATCATACACACACTTTTGCTAAGTAAAACGCAACCTCAAACTAAGCGTAATAAAAAGAACAAAGGTAAGAACAAAGGTACTCGTCTAGTTTTTACACTGGATTCAAATACGACAGAAGCGTTTCCTAAAACTGTCGCTTGTTGTTATTCAGAGAAAAAGCGCAATCAACTTAAAAGCGATCAGCAGCGCCTGACGAAAGTTATCGAGGCTGAGTTTGTACGTAAATAATTACTCACCATGGTGGTCTGCAACGGCGCAGACAAACAATAAAGAGGTGAGAAAAACGAAAGTTTGACCCGCACGGAACATCGTGCTGCTCGTCGCTGTGTGTCGGTTGCAAACCTCTCTTGAGACAGTGCAAAAACGAAATGTCACCTCCCCCACGAGGCTTTCACCTACTTTGACCGAAGTAGTGCTTCACCCATTATGTAATCATTTGTCAGGCTTTACAGCACAGCCTAATAACTTGGATCAAAGCAGTGCTATGTAAGGGGGTCATACATAATATGACACATATATGTCATTTTATTAGAATTACACAAAATATATTATTTGTTAACCTGTAACTGAGAACCCAATGTGTGTATCGACATTCAGCGCTTCTCCTCCGTCAGCTTTTCTTCGGTGGTCCTCACTTTAGGTCCCTGTTGCCCCCTCCACTTTCCCCTTTTGTACAATCTTCCTGTGGAAGACGTGGGTGTGAAATATATCGTAATTCATCCTGTTATTTATTGTATTTGTATGTATCCTTGTTGTATTTCGTCCCCTATAGTTTTATAATGTTAATTTTTTTTCTGTTAATTTATTTATTTTGGCAAACAAACATTTGGGGGTAAATTAATTTAAGAGTGGGTGTAGCTATATTATGCGGTAAATGAAGCTTACTTCCTCATATTTATTTGTATGGGAGTTAGAGAGCACATATGTGGAAGCTCTGTTTCCCCTCTGTTCCTGTTCAGGTGCGAATTTACTGTATTATTTTACTGTTAATATTCACCCCTTTCATACAGTACTCTTGTGGGAGAGGAGTTGGAGATGGCATTGATGTGGAGGCTCTCAAGTTTTGTGTCCGTTCAGAATTAAATGGCAATTGGCCATGAAAAGAAATCTGTGTTGCAATGTTTTAACTGTCACACCCAGCACAACTCAGATCAACGGTTACAGCTGCACCCGTTATGTAATCATTCGTCAGGCTTACATCACAGCTACAGGTGATACACAGACTGCACTTACCTCCTGGCACCATTGGGCACTACGGCTCAATGTGTGTGACATGGTTTCTGTCATCTGTTTTTTTTTTTAAACTCAAAAGGATGGTAATGGACTTGTAGAGGCTGAGCGGCCATGGTCTCTACTATTTTTTTTTATTCTGTTGTATGGAAATCATGAAATAATGCCATTATCACGGGATAACTACTTTCTCTTGTGATAACGGGATAAAATAGAATGCCTTATCATGAGATAACAAAAGCCATTTTCCCATCACAAGTCTCACGGAAAACTGCATGGCCTTAGAGTGGACATGAAATATGGAATAATTTGAAGGTAGTTTGATTTTTACCTAAGGTAAGATATGGCACTGAATCCAAACTTTATATTTTCATAATATTGCTGCAAAACCAGAAAGTAATTTACTCTTTCGCCAATAAAGTGCAGCCATATTAACACAAGCTAAGCAGTGACGTCAGCAGAGTGGTTCTGGTGCTGCTTGTGGGGAGGACATACGTTACATTGCTGGTGCGGGTGAACTTTCCTAGCTATTTTGATGGATGAATTGGAGTTTGGGATCACTCATACAGACATGAAAACACAAGAGAGGAACCATTATTTAGGTAGTGTGAAGTGCACTTGGTATAAAGTTTTTTTTTCCAAGGCGAGACTAACTTTATCATCTCTTAATGAGGAGGGAGCTGTTTGTTTCCAAAATAACATTAATGTTACTAACGTACGTTACTTGAGAAGCAGCAGGATCTTGGTAGTGTCCTCACATTAGGAATAAAAAGACTGTTCTGTTCACCGACAAATGGATGGACACATGTTTACCGACCCTAAACGACGGCTTGGTTAGGCTAATGTTAGCTACATTAGCTGCTGACATTAAAGGAACGTTATTTTACAGCCGTTAATGTTAATCTTTCGAATCAATGTTGTGAACCAACACCTTGATGGAGACAAGTTAAACACACTCACCCAATGACTTCACCAAGGTGTCAATTCACAACATTAATTTAAATTACTAACGTTAGCCAGCTTTACATTAATGTCACCATGATCATCAGCAGCTAACAGCTAATGTAGCTAATGTTAGCCTTATCAAGCCGTCCGTTTGGGTCGGTAAACATGCGCCCGTCCATTTGTTAGTGAACAAAACAGTCTTGTTGTTCTTCACACCACCAATATCTTGCTCCGTCCAAAGTGACATTGTAACGTATATTGGAAACGAAGAGCTCCCTCATCCTAAAGAAAATTGGCTTATGAACTATAGATGACAAAGTTTGTCTTGCCTTCTAAAGAAAAACTTTTTACTATATTTACTTCTCATTACATTGGTAATGGCTTCTCTCTC
>JAQFJA010075727.1:0-11654 GCA_029874485.1 Naso brachycentron
ATGTCTTCACACCTAGGTGTAAAGATCTGGAGGACTGTGGGGGATGAGCTCAGTCCATAGCTTCCTTTGTGGCAGATCAGAAACATGTTTATTCAAAAACAGTCCTGTTGAAATCCCTAAAATGAACGTCTTCATCTGTGGTTCCCAACAACAGAAATGGTTTCACAACAAAATACCAACATGGAACAGTGAGTTCTTTTAAATTCAAATGTATTTTTTGTTTATCTTCTTTCCTTGTTTTCTTTCTTTTCCACTGCATTTGCAGCCTTCTGACCCCCCTTCTAGAAATTTTAAATTAAATAATGAAATACAAACAATACTGTTCATTATTTAGGCTGTACAGCTGTTGATAGGTACACACAAATGTATCATTTCAACTGTTTCTCATGATAGACAAGACTGTATGCAGCAGTCATGTCTTTGTATTTTGTAAGGCAGGCATTAGCTCATGGGAATCCAACTAACAAACAATAAACAACAACACATGACAACAGACCAGTTTGATTAGCAGGGCCTTTAAGTCAAGGAGAGAGTGAGCTCTTCCAAACCTTCCTGTCCTCTCCCTGTGTGTGTGTGTGTGTGTGTGTGTGTGTGATGCCCTGCTCTACAGAGGTTTCATTGTGTTGTTTTCTCGTGTTTTTGTTTTTGACACAAGAAATCACTGCTTCAGACTCCTGTCTTCCTGTCAGCGTCCTCTCTGGCTCACTGTAAGGAAAGTGTCTGTGTGACAGAGGGGGGGTCACCGTGTGTCTCATCTCTGTGTTATACAAGCTCCTGTCCCCTAGGGGGGGTTACTATCCACTCTGCTCTTTGTCATCTTTGTCTTGGAGGGGGAGCAGAGAGGGTAACACCCCCTCCCTCTCCAATGATATGTGGTCATAACATCAGCAGTGTCTGCCTTCAAACTGCTCGGAGTCCTCATGTCATGTGACCCGTCATGTGACCTGACGTCGGAGGCGCACATCAAGTTCATGATATCAAAAAGAACTCACCATCTTAGTGCTGCAGAAAGAGCTCGTCTCTCATGTGATGTTCAGAACACATCAACTTGGCTTTCCTTCACCCTGCCTTCAGTATGTCAGCCCAGGATTGGATGCTGCGGGACCGTCATGAGTGACCTCATGACGAGGTCACTGTGGTCAGGCCTCAGCTCCAAGCCCTTGGCTCCAGGAACGCACGGTGCCACACAAGGTGCCTGATTGTTTGCAAATGAGCGTTTGTGCCACGGAGACGTGATTTATTACTACAGGTAGTGTTGTTGTTGTTGTCATTAGTCGCTTTGTTTGTTTGTTTTGAGGAGCTTTGTTTGTTTAGGTTTTGTGGCGCATTTCAGGATTCGCAGCTGTTGTTTTTTTTCCTGCCATGTGCCGAAGCACTCAAAAGCAACACACGAGGAAGTGAAAAACAAATAAACAAACAAAAAAAACAAACATCGCTCTAACTTCCAGTTCACACAGATGAGAAAAAAAATAAAGATCAAAATCAAATTTGGTCCCAGGACTGTTTTTTAAATGTTCTATTTTTGATCTGAGCATAAAATCAAAAGTGCAAAAAACAAAGTGATTCACATCTATAAACAAACAATAAAATAAAAGCATTTTTTAGTTTTTATGGTTTTGGACAGATCAAATATCAAACAATTGAAAGATACACAAATTTGTTCGATTTTTTACGTATTAATTCTCCACAGAATAATCGGATGATCCTGTAACCCGATTGGTTTGCTCTGCCTTTTCTCGGGGGAAACCTGAGTGTAACATGAAGTGACTTCCCTTTTCCCAGGATGGCCACTATGTATTTTTTAAAAAATGTATATGTTTTATGCATTTTTAAAAAACAAATAAAACAAACAATGACAAAACTTTACTGAAGAAGGGGAAAAAACAGGAAATACAGGCAGCTCACCTCCGTCCCCATGAAGTAAACAAGAGAAAAAGAATCCGAGTTTCATCAGCAAATCCTAGAACCAAAAAAAACATAGAGCAGAGTGACAGTGCCACCCTCAGACACAAAGGAAGAACTGCACAAAACAATCACCATACCACAAATGACGACACTGCACTGTCACGTATGATAGACTTTTGTGACTCATATTTAACAAATTCAGTACAGGAACAGTGTGGTGTTATGATTCTCTGATTTTGTGAGATTAACAACAAATACAAAACATACAGATGAATATAAAAAACATAAATATGAATATAAATGACATATGCAGTACTTAAAGTATTTACATGTGAAGGTTTCAGTAAAATGAACTTGCATTTAATAATTTAAAGTGATAAATGTGCACACATACCGAATAACGAATCAAAGTTTGTCTGAATGATGAAGTTTAGTCTCGCTCAGCCCCGACGACACACACCTGACCTGACGCACACGTCTGCCATCTTTGATCTCCTCCATTATCCTCCATGTTCTCCCTTCCTCTCTTTGTCTCTTCACACACACACACACACACACACACACACAGACACGCTGCTCAGAGCCCCTCATCCTGCTGACTGACCCCCCACCACATGCCACTGGGTGGTCCTGGTATCTGTGTTTTTCAACACGCCCCACTCTATGCTCGCCATAGGTAAATGTTACAACTGTGAGGTCTTAAAGTCAGTACGTTTGCATAACGTTAGAGAAAATTTATTTTATTGTGTTAGTCCAGACCAGACTTATAAAGTCTATGTAAACACATTAGTCCGACTGAAATCGTACTAAATCTCTCAAATTTCTCAGAGCTGAGCTAACACACCCAGGTAATGTGATTGGAAGTCGAATAACTCCTGTATGTGTACGCCTCAACTGGACTCGGACTGTCCTCAGCATTCTGAGCATGATCGATAGTCCCCGCGGCGTCTTTGACCCACAACTCGAACAGTATAACTTTGCAGAAGAAAGCTTGAAAGAAAATAAGAACCCCAGAAGCACGAGGAAAGCGTGCATCGAATCTGTAGATTCGAAGTGTACAGCGCTGTAAAGTTGTCCATGTTTTCACCGTTAAATCTGGGTTCCACTGGCTGCTTGCTAACTTGTTTGGCTGACCAGAAGAAGGTCAAATAGCAACCGGCTGAATGGGGCATATCGCCACCTGCCGTAGTGGAATCGGACAATAAATCGGTTCCCCCTCAGCGCTTGTGTACTGGGACAAGGACAGCGGTTCCTAATTGAGCTTTGACCGTAGCTCGGCTTCACTGTGCATGTAAACGAACTGAGTGTTGTTGTTCTGGGTGATGAACTGTACTGAACAGTCTCTGCATGTGACCGTGTCCTGCCTCCCTTCAGTGAAACCTGTTTGATCAGTGTGTGTATTTTCCATTCTGGTGGACAGAGCTGATGGTTTTTGTCTCTGTTAGGGAGCCATATGAGGCAGTAGCTAGAAGAAAGAGCAGGATCTTTGTCCTGTTTGCTGTGTTTGTGTGTGGTGAAATTTTTACACGTTAAATTCTTGAGTCAGTGTGAAAATTTGGTTTGCCAGAGCTGTGTGTGAGAGTCGTCAGGAGGCCGTCTGGGCCTGCTGCTGTGTTCTGTGTCAGCATGAGAGCTTCGTGGTCTCCTGCTGACTCTTCAGCTCGTTCCTCTGTTGCTGTGGGTCGGACGATGCCGTGTCGGAATGTATTCATGTTGTTGCTAGATTCATGGAAGAATGTTCGGAAAGTGTTTGTCATGTCTTCTGGTGATCAAAGCGTCTTCCCTGCTGAGTTTCTTATTGCTGAAATAAAGTTTTTTCCTTCTGTAGTTTAAATCAATTGGAATGATAATTTCCTTATTTATTATTATTTTCAATAATAATAATTAATTAAAAATAATATGTATTTATTTATTTATTGTTTAGTTGTGCTAAAATCATTTTTTTTGTTACATCATATATCCAACTACATTTATTTCCAAAGTATATTATATTATTATATATTATATATATTATTATATATATTATGTTATATATACATTTTTATATTCCTTAACTGAAAAGATAATTTCCTTGTTTTTTTATTATTATTGTGATTATTATTGTTATTATTATTATTATTATTATTGTACATAAGAATATAAGACTAGTGCAAGACCTTTTAGAATACAGCCATCTTATAGAGGACAAAGGATTGATATGTATTTGATATGTAAGAACATCCATTTCTCTTCAAAGTCGTACGTATGTGTGGATTTGGACCTAAACTTTGTAACATGACAGAGTACTTTTATAACAACACATCTGGCTCAGTCGCACTCCGCCCTCATTTCACCGTCAGCACAGGAGTTAAACAGGGATGCACAGCGTTTCTCCATCTCTGTTTATTTTGGCAGCAGATATGTTAGAAATTCATATAAAGAATTCTGATATTACCAAACTGAATGTTTTTGATGAACAAAAATTGTATTTGGTACTGGTTTATTAAGAAAGTGGGCGTTTCAGAGTTTGTTCTTAAATTGTTTATTGTTTATTGGGATCCGGGTTAGCTTGGGCACATGGCCGTAGCTTCCTGGGGTCCACAACACAACAAAACAAACCACGCACAAACGTTCCACACAAAGATATGTGGATTTCAGATTGGAAAACTGCCAATCAAACTGTCTTCATTCCACAAACAGGTCCCGTTACGCTGGGAACTCATGCACACACGTGGTTTCTCCCCACACCAAACCCCCACCTCAACCACAGACATGTGCTATGAGAACAGATGATCAATAACCCACGTTTTAACAATCAGGGATACTGCTATCCTATGACAACTTCTGCTCCAAATGTCACAGAGTCTGCTCACGTGCCCAGTTACATAAAGCAGTCAAAGCAGGTAAAAGTCCAAAATATAGATTTACAGTCATGTGTAATAGATCCACCTGTACTTCACTTAGCAGGATTTTCTAGCTGAAGGAAACTCAAATAAAGTGGATAAGTAATCACCCAAACAATTTACTGTTCCCAATGCACTCAAATCATAAAAACTCCATCATCCAGCTGTTTTCTGAAACAGAAATTAAGAAATGGACAGCTGAATATACCACTTACTCTGTGAGCCCCAACACAAAAGAAGTCCATTTCAAAATTCTGAAGAATATTTATCCATCCAATGAACCGCTAAGAAAGAGATTTTGATCACAATGACCGCAGCCTCTGTGATACTGACATTAAAACGATTGATCTCTTGTTTTTTCATTGCATGTACACTTTGACATTCTGGGAAGACTTACAGGACTGACCATCCACGAAAACCCAGATGCACGCTGCTCTCACAAGAGAAAATACTCTGTTTGGTAATTACATGAAGGACATTCAAAGTGACTTGATACTAAACAGCCTGATTCTCTTGGCCAAATTTTTCATCCACACATTTAAATGGAGGAAACGAAACTCATTTCCTCTGTGTTTCAAAGGGATGTTGTGAACAATCATCTAAAAAAAAGTCTGCATCATCTCTCCTCAGAGCTTAAGAAGCACTGAAAATATTTGGTGACCTCACACTATTATTTATTTATTGATATTTTTTAATTTAATTTAATTTTGTGTATCATTTTGTCAAATATTATTTTTAGAATTATAAATTATACTCACATCCAATGAGCCTTGTGAGTTGAGAGGTGTTTACTGCCATGTTTTTTATACGTGACAAATTTTCTGTTGGAAACAAACAAACACACAAAAAACAACAACACCAAAAAAATCAGCTTTCGACAGCCATCTTGGCAACACCAGGCCAGCTATTCTGTTCTGATGTGAAGATCAGAGGTCGGTGTGAGGAGAGAGCTTCAACTTTACTGTCAGCGGGACACAAAAACAACAGAATCAGCAGATAATTCTGTTCGCAAACTTAAAACCTTTTTTTTTTGTTTGTCTGTTTGTTTGTTTTGCCCCCCCGCCACCCACATGCACACGGGTTAAGCGGCAGTCCAGCAACAGATTTCCGGTTCGGCTGTACACAAAGCACGTGGCTGGCTGTGTGTGTGGTGGTGGTGTGTGGGGGGTATTTACCAGTGATTTTTATCTTTGAAGATAAAATGGCCAAACTTTATTTTTAAAATGTCAAAGGTCTGTGTGCTATAGTGCTGACTGTGTTGTGTTACGGCGGCTGATGGCCAACAGTCCACAGATAATCTTCAATCAGAATATAAACATGTCTGGGCCTGAAGAGAGAGGAAGTTGTTCTCTAGTTAGGCTACACACTGTTAAAGGTGTGTGTGTGTGTGTGTGTGTGTGTGTTTAGATTATGACAAAGAAACGGACAAAATGAAAGAGTCAACAAAAGCTTTGATTTAAGTGATCAGAATTGAACAACAAAAACAGAAACAACAACAACAGAATCTGTTTGCCAGTCAACACAGATGTATAAGCCTTTATGTAACGCATTCAGAGGGAAATGGCGTAGTCGCCATTGCTGCTCACTGCTTCTTCCTCCACCTAGTACACACCTATACACACACGCATACACACACACTCACAGACGACGAATGACGTCAGCCTCGTGCCTCAAAAACACACACGACCGGCTCGTAAAACAGAAAACCTTTATACTGTGTGTAAAGTTGTAGAAAATGTGTTTTGAGCGGAGAGTGTCCTTCATGGCACTAGTTTGGTGTTTGACAGGCAGCAGTACATATTCATCCGCTCCTCACGAGCACTGAGAGCGCGGCAGTACCCGGATTGAGTGTCATGGCCGCCGTCGCTGTGGTTCCGTGGAGAGGAGAAAAAGAAGGCAAATGTTTGGTGTGTGTGTCTGTCCGACATTAAGCTGCCGTGAATCATGTGGAGCCTCGCTGGGACGAAGCCGGAACTTCCATCGAGTTCATAGTAAGAAGTCACTCATGTTCAGGAACTTTGAATGTGTTCGCGTGGGTGGGGGCTTTATTTTGGTGTAACTCCTCACACACTAACGTTAACATTTCTATTTTCCACACAGACAGAAACTGCGGCGCTGCAATAAAGCTTCACGCTCAGTCTGAAATCCTTTGTTGCAGTCTCGACTGCCTTAAACTGTCCCACTAATGTAACGTAACGGCAGCGTTACTTCACGTTACTTAAACTTAGGCGACCACATAGCAAACCAGCGGAAAAAGTAAGAAACGCGTTGAAGTGCGGTGTGGAAGTGCACACTGTCAAACTCTCCGTGTCCGGTGTGTTTGACGGTCTTGGTCCTGTGTTGTCACACTGAGGCTGCAGTTGAGAGCAACTTTTCCTCTCTGCTTCATTCATGTGTGTTCTGTGTTCACACTGTGGGCCTGTACAGAGAGCGTTACCTGTGCACAGGTTCAGTAACGTCGTGCACACCTGAACAGCCGCACCGGTGTTACTCCTCTGCAGGCTGAGCGTAAGGAAGCGGAGCTCACAGGTTGCGCGCTGGAACAGCTGGAGTCGGTTCAGGTGTGTTCAGGATGTGAACGTGAAACTCAGGGTTTGACAGGATGATGTCAGCTGAAGTTCAGTCACTTTGTCAGAGTGAATGAGCTGCTGAGGAGGGTCACTCATAATCATGGCAGCCATTTTTCTCAACATGGCCTCCTCCATCCACAGGCTGGCCAGCTGACAGACACATGGAGGTCTGCTGCTGTAAAGTGTCCTGTTGATTTGATGTGGTAGTGTGTGTAATTTAGTTTTTGAGTGGACCATGTTGATGTGATATCAGGCCTGTGTGTGTTCACAGGGCCTCAGATTTAGCCTCAGATGATGTCAGCTGCCTCAGCTCTCAGTGGATGGACAGGTTTGTAAAGGAACCAGACGGACTGTGCTGAGGTTTGACTGTCACTCAGAACATGTCGGTGTTTCCAGCACAGACGGCAGAGAGCGCTGCGAGGAGAAGGCTTGGTGTGTGGGGTAGGCCCTAAGTGGGCAGCGGACCCTGAGGTCTCAGCAGCCTCTATGGACAGCAGGACATAGAGAAACACTGGGACAGAGTTTAAGTTTTTCTGACTTTTGGTTGTTATGGAAACCGTTGTAAAACAGAAAGCTTGAGGATGTTGAGAGGAACTCCTCTCTGTTTGTTTAGTCTGGTGTTGTTTCACTTGTTTCGAGTTTGGCTGTCAGCAGAACAGTCATCCCCCTCGTTTCTGATCTGATTCTGTTCGCTTAAGCTCTAAGCATGTTACAGTCAGCTCTTAGCATGTTACAGTACGCTGTTAGCATGTTACAGTCAGCTCTTAGCATGTTACAGTATGCTGTTAGCATGTTACAGTCAGCTCATAGCTTGTGACAGTATGCTGTTAGCATGTTACAGTCAGCATTAGCTTGTGACAGTATGCTGTTAGCATGTTACAGTCAGCTCTTAGCTTGTAACAGTCAGCTGTTGGCATGTTACAGTCAGCTGTTAGCTTGTTACAGTACACTGTTAGCGTGTTACAGTCAGCTGTTAGCCTGTTACAGTCAGCTCTCAGCTTGTTACAGTCTGCTGTTAGCATTTTACAGTCAGCTGTTAGCATGTTACAGTCAGCTGTTAGCATGTTACAGTCAGCTCTTAGCATGTTACAGTCAGCTCTTAGCTTGTAACAGTCAGCTGTTAGCCTGTTACAGTCAGTTCTCAGCTTGTAACAGTCAGCTCTCAGCTTGTTACAGTCAGCTCTTAGCTTGTAACAGTCAGCTGTTAGCATGTTACAGGCAGCTGTTAGCATGTTACAGGCAGCTGTTAGCTTGTAACAGTCAGCTGTTAGCATGTTACAGTCAGCTGTTAGCATGTTACAGGCAGCTGTTAGCATGTTACAGTCAGCTGTTAGCATGTTACAGGCAGCTGTTAGCTTGTTACAGGCAGCTGTTAGCATGTTACAGTCAGCTGTTAGCATGTTTATGTTAGCTTGGCTTGCTGGTGTGAACTTTGCTGCGTGCCATCAAAAACAATGTGTGTTTGTTGTTTGTATCACAC
Organism: Naso brachycentron; assembly: GCA_029874485.1. NCBI lineage: Eukaryota > Metazoa > Chordata > Actinopteri > Acanthuriformes > Acanthuridae > Naso > Naso brachycentron. The sequence goes on from JAQFJA010075727.1 coordinate 8,838, forward strand.
AACGTTATAAAAATCGTAAGCCAATTTTCATTTAAATGATTTAATGCCAAGTTTAGCCAGTTAGCTAACTAACCTTAGCACCCACTCATAAAAGCCAAAACTTTTCTTCATTCACTTAACTTACTTTATCAACTGCAGCCGTGTTTTCTTGTGTTTCTCATCACTAGGAAAGCGGCAGAATGACAGTTTGATTATTATTTTTTCACTCAGATCTGTTTAAACATGGGACACAGCACTGCAGCATTTTGAGAAGACGGGGCCTGGACCCGGATGTGGTATTTAGAAGGGGTGTTACATCACGTTTTAGAGACCGGATTTTCACAGAACCCTGTTTCTTCATTGAAGACCGCAGTGTTCATGTGCTTGAGAACATATTTTCACTGCTGCTGCATGACAACCTGCACACATGATTCGAGGCAATCACACAGAGACGCATCACCAGTAAACCGTGGTTTTGCTGGCAACATGTCTCAAATGATGCGTGTTGCCATAATTGGTTCTCTGCACGCGCATACACACTTAATTATGCTCCCATTTACAGCCGGTTTACATGTTACTTTGTCTTCCTGTTGACAACCTGAGTGACAGCCATCAAACATCATCTTCAAAATCAACAAGTGATGCTACAGAACAAACTTTAATGTAACATCAAAAGAAAATCAACTTTTCTCCACTATCACCGCTATCACAAATACTGTGTAAGATTGAAAAAAGAGAATGCCATCTCCTCAGACAGTTGCAGAGTTCCTCGTGGCACTGCCATGTAACTTTGTTTAAATCTCCCGCCACGCCAACGTGATCGGCCAGGAACTGATGTTCGACCACACATAAAAAGATCAAAGAAATGTTTCAGAAGCTCAAAGTTTAATTCAGTTTCACCTGGAGAATTTCCTGTATCCTGTCAAGTTTATGACTTGTCTTCTATAATGTTGCAGTGATGTCACACTCAGTAACTTGGATGGGCGTGGCTTAGTGGGTGTGAGGTACCCGCCCACATAAGCAGTCCTGTACGTTCATGATGGACAGACGCCTCAGTCCACCGCCGTCTGGCTGTGTGCTGGTAGTGACACAGTGCTGTTATACTCAAAAGGTTTTTTTCTGCTCGATGTCACATAGAAAGTGTCATGATGTTTCTTGTTGGATGCCATGCGGATGTGTTGTTCAGGCTGTAATTTTCTGCTTTTGTCTTTCAGGGAGCTCGTCCTCATTCTGACGTCCTCATGTTCAGACCAGATGACATGCTTTATTGTTTGACTGTTTCCTGAAGGACCACAGGTAAAATCTGATCATCACCTGTATTTATTTTGATGAAGAAATGCTCTGCAGCTCTGATAGAAATGATGCTACAGCAGCAGCTACGCTAACCTGTTCACGAACCGCTGCCATTGTTCCAATGACGTCCATGAACACTTCTCATTGTAGGCACACCTAAACCAGACCCTCCTCAAGAGAAGCTGATTGGCCTGTAGTGTTTCCCACAGGTTGAGAATTAACTTGTGGTGGGTGTGGCGCAGGGCATTATGCTGTGGTGTGGTGCAGCGTGGTGTGATGAACAGGTTCAGAACAAACTAGTCAAATGAAGGTTAATGAGCTCTATTTATGAGAAAAAATATTCAGTATCATTTAGGGTGGGGCTGATCTCCCCCCCCGGAACATCGTGATGGTCCGTTAGCTGTTAGCGGTTTGTTAGCTGCCACTTGCAGCGATTCATTCAGCGGGTCTGCTCTTATTTCATTAACGTTACTTTCAAAGACGGTATGAAACTACTCTAAGTCATATTTAAAATTGATCCGCTGTCAAAAAATGCTGAAAATGGCCGCTGTTTTGCTCTAAAGAAAACGCTATGCAGTTAGCTAGCCAAGCTAACTGAACATGTTGTCGTATTTCCTGTAACTAGCCTAACAGTCACTTCAAAATAAAAGTTAACTCGCGTTTTTGCTCGTTAAGTGAGGTAATGTAATGTGAAGCTGCAGCATATTAGCAGTGACTTATCTGACTGGCCAAATATACTGACATGCAGCGTCTGAATGCAGGTGAAACTACATCACTTATCACAGTTTAAGCAGTCTTTTGCATCACAAAGACACCATCTGCTGCTTTTGTCATGATTGTATTTTCAAGATAGGATGATATATCAAAAAAATGTACGCGCAGAGCGTACAGGATTACGGCTGCCACTGCGCTCACTACCTTCGTAATGGTTCCTCTCTTGGGTTTTCATGTCGATATGAGAAATCCCAAACTTCAGTTCGTTCGTCAAAACAGCTCAGAAGGTTCACCTCCACCTGGGATGCAACGTATGCCCTCCCCCCAAGCAGAACCAGAACCATACCCATGACATCACAGTACCTACAATTTTTTTTTCAGACTGGGGTGAATTCCCCCCTTATATTCCTCAGATGGGGGGATTCAGAGAATTGGGGGGGGTCTACTAACGAGTTTAAGTACACAGCGTTGTCCTAATCATCCCCAGAGCTGGTGGTAGTACACAAATTCCAAGTAAAAGTGATACTGATCTCAAAATAGACCGGTAGAAACTGAGGCACTTTTTCAAATCCTTAAGTCAAAGTATAAAAATGCATTCTAGGGATTTTCCAATCACGTTTTTTTTTTCTCCTGATCCAGATCCGAGCCATTTAATATTGAGTATCTGCCGATGCCGAGTCCCGAAGCGATACTTCTGTAGTGTAATAATAATAGAAAAAAAATTATTGCATCCAAGTCATTCCTTATTTTCCCAAAATAAGAAAGTAAACAACCCCAAAATATTTTATAACAAAATCCAACTGACAGCATGTAATGATGGTTTAACTGATG
>JAQFJA010075774.1:0-11650 GCA_029874485.1 Naso brachycentron
CCTGCACACCAAAATGTGTTTTCCCACTTCTGTGGAGCTGCTCTTGTCAGGGAGGGCTTTTTGAGTCTGAACAGGTTCCTGTGTTTTTCTAAAACATGATTTCTTAGATTTGTGTTTTTATTATTTTCACAGAACACGTCTTTGTGCAATCTCCTGTCTTTTTCATCTCATAGTCCCACACAGTCGTCTGTTGCACTTGTATGGAGCAAATGCTACAAAATAAAAGAACAATCCAGCTGCAATCACAACTGTGCTACCTCCCAAAACAACAGCAACATGTTTTTCTTCTGAAACTATTCAGTAGGTGAAGGCTACCCAGAAAAATGAGAGTGCCTTTATTTTCTGGCCATATCTCTGTGCTAATACCTAATTAAACAAAGTGCTACTTCATTATTGTTTCTGAAACGACTTCTTGGTGAACAGATTACTCGTCTGCATTTCCTTTTAGGTTGGAGCTGTGCCATGTAGAATTCCAATGAATGTCCAGTGCTATTTTTAGTCACACTCTGACTAATATGTCATTACCACTTATGTGTAAGACTTTTAAAATTTATAGAAGCACACACACACACACACACACACACACACACACACACGCGCACACACACACAGACACAAAACCGTCTCCCTTCAGGAGGCATGATGCTGTAATGTCAATTACCTGTCACAGCTTATGAAGGGGACAGTCCCTCAGTAAATGTAATCCTCTTTCTCCTGTCCTTTAGACTTTTATTATTCATCTAGTTTAAATCATTCCTCAATGGACTACAGGTCTGCAGTAAAGTGAACTGACTTTAAGGCAAGAGGACACTACTGCCTTATACCAAGGAGGCAAACGCTCCTTTCAACCTCTGTATAAATGTACTTGGCTGAAGATTTATGGATTGTGTAATGGGAAGCGTAAATGTGCCACAGACATTAACATTGCATCAGCTGCTGGTTAATGTACGTGCCGACTCTCTGTGACACTCTCTATACACAATGCAGCAATTTCTAAAGTGAGTCTCATGCCAAAATGCCAAGTGCTGAATGCCAAACAGGCGCAAACACTGATAACAGCTCAGAGCTGAAACCACACGCAGCTACGAGGGGAGGAAAAACTTTAATGACTAGTTCCTCTGCACCAAACTGAGGTTATGTGAACCGACCATGAACCGCCACTCTGCGGCCAAGATACAGCGACAACAAAGGCTTTCTTCTTCCTCTGCAGGCTGAGGTTGGAGTGGCTAATTAGTGTATTTGTTATTGTAAATGTTGTTCAGCAGATAAAAGCTGCCTAGAAGCACAAAGAGAGGAGCGGTGATTTCCCTTAGGGGAAGTCCTTGTTATTAAGTGTTTATCTTAGAAGCAGCTAACCCAAAAAGAATAAACCGTGATATTATGAGAAATGCCTCCCTGTGGATCAATCCACAGCACTTGCATCGATGAGGGAAACAGCTTTGTGCAAATAAACGTGTCACTGATTGTGTTAAACTGTGAAGGTCCACAAGTTTAAAATGTATCAGCGTATATGTAGATAGAGGCTATAATAAACAAAACACACAAAGTCCTGTCAGTTGCACAGCCTGTCTCATGAAAATTTTATTTGCTAATGGAGAAAGCTGATAGTGTGATGGATTTGTATCAATGTAAATCAAATAAAAAGATCAAAACCAGCAAATGAATTTATCCTGACAGGTCAGCTGTCATGGTCTATGATACAGATTATTTCTCTGTGTCATGGTATGGAGCTTTATTGTTGACTAAAAACTATTAAAGACCTGCTCCAGTGAAAATCATGTTTTTAATCTTGCTAAAATGTCCATATGGTATTTTTTATATGCTTCAAAATATATCATGAGTGGAAAAAATGGATCTGTGGTGCACAAATAAGAGTCTCACAAGCACGAATTCAGATGGACAGACATACGTGACATACTGCAGGAAACACTCAGCAACAGCTGGCTGTGTCGGGCTAAGGTGTAATGAGGTGTATCAGAGGAGATGCCAGGTGTAGCTTCTTATCTGTATTTTGCGAGCTGAGTCACAGTGAATGACAGTCACACACCACTCTGAAAGTCCAAGAGCCAAACTGTAGAATTCATTAGCATTTTTCCAGAGCAATGCAACAAAACTGATACTGAAGCATGAAGCTGTGGCAAAATTCATCTGTTTTGTTTTGTTTTGTTTTTGGTGAAATTTTGAACATAAAGTTCTGGTAAATGTCTATGACAAACAGCATATTTGTGAGGTGGGTTTTTTTTGTGCCTTTATTTTGATAGGGCATGGGACAGGAAAACTGGTGGAAAAAATGAGGGAATGACTTGACATGCAGCAAAGGGCCACAGGATAGATTTGAACCCTGGCCACTGTGTATGGGGCGCCCGCTCCACCAAATGAGCTACAGGTTCAGCCCATTTGTGAGGTGTTTTCAAAAGACTTCTGTTTTCAGTGGAAACAGCCTTGAGGTCAAGTGATGTTTTAGGGGACATGGGAAAGTTGTAAAGCACTGCGATTGACGCTTTTTGCTTTTTAATTTCAAACACACTGTAAACTTATACTGATGATCCAGCCCAGCTGTTACTGTCTACCAAGAGTACTTTGTAATGAGCCCTGGCCATTTTTTGTTTAGTGCTTATTTCATGAAAATACAAATGTTTTCTTAATTATGGACCAACAAATACATAAAAAAACCCCAAAACAGATATGTTTCTTTTTCAATAAACCTTCAGCAAGAAATTGGGAACACATGCACAAAATCTGATGATGGAATCAAAATGTGCTTCATTCTTAATGTGCATCTTATATGTATAAGCATGATGATAAGAACCAATCAGACAGACAACTGAGGGTCGGCATTGATTTGTGTTTTTACAAAAATGTTTTTCTTACGTTTTTTGGAAATGTGCGAGCTCTCACTTTGAAAGGGGACAATTAATAGCTTAATTATTTCACGTCAAATCAAATCACAGTCGCTCTCTTGCCCCTGTCACTCTTCCCTATGAAGGTGGGAGAGTGAAAATTATTTTCAGTAATCACAAATCACCAGAACCAAATAGGTAATCAGGAGGGATGGAGGAGAAATTTAATTATGGAATGAGGACGTACATCTGTCTACCTGTAAGTTCAAAAAAGTAGACACATGTTTTGCCTGCATCTGTGTTAATAATCTTAGATTATTAAATGAATTATTCCAGTCTGGAGAACGCAGCTGTATTTTGTGGCTCCACAGTCACGTCAGGAATTATCAGACAAGACTGTCACTCATTGTTAGAGTTTCTCAAGGAGCTGGAAGTCTGAGAGACATTTGTCCTCCTCATCCTTCCTAACCACTCATTACTGACTAATCAGATATTTGCCTTTCCTTTAATTACAATGGCATTTTCTCTAAATTTAGGTTAATGACTATGCTTGTGTGGTGTGCTGTCTTTCATGCCGCTTAAAGACAAAAATAAATAAATAAATCAAATAAAATCATTCAAAGAAGGCAGCTGAGTTCAGTTCAGTAAAGGTTAGTTTACAAGAAGCCATCAAACACTTCCGAGACGGTTCCTGTTGCACGTGAATGGAGCGCTGCACAGTAAGTGCAAGCAAGAACTTTTCTTTTTAAGTATTACAAGTTTACTGCTGAGTTCAGCAGAGTTGGTGTTATTTCTTTGTCTCTTGTTACTTTTGCACTTGCACACTTTGCATTTGATTACACTGAAAAAATGCTACTTCAAATTACAGAAAAAAAAGAATACAAGTCGGGGTTTTTGTTTGTAGAAAGTAAAAAAAATCTGAAAATGGAATGATAAAAACTAGTGACTGAAGTCCTTATAACTCATTTGTCAAGTGATTGTGACTTTTGAAAGTTTCCTATACCAACTAACTTCTGAATATTATATTTCTGGTATGAAGGACAATTCTGCTTCAAAAAAGGTTTTTCACCTAAACCTTCTTGTTGTATAAACTTTCAGTTTTCTCATTATTTATCATATCGTTAATTGCAATATTACCTCTAATTAATCATGTTCATCTGTCTGTTTTTATTTGATGATTAATATTGTTTTAGTAATACTTTTTCCCAGTTTCTTGTAAAGTCTGTACTGGCCAGTGGCTGTCTTTAACTTCATTATTTGGTTAGATTTGGTTGCAAAGACATGCCAAACAACAAACAACCACATTGTAAAATAGCAGGCCTGTCTGTGCTTGAAGGCAAAGCTCTCAGTTGTGAGTATGGTGTAGCCTTATGCTTTGGCCATTTTAATTATGTTTTTTGAGACTAAAAAACAGAATTCATTTTGTGATGTGTTTCTGCATTATAGACTTATTCGGCACCACCACATCCTACTCATACATTGTTACAGTCTGCCCATTATAAATATGCACCACAGGCAAACAGAGGAAAGCAGCTGTATCATTTTTCTTTTGCCATGAATGCCTTTATAGGATTATCCAAATCCAAATCAAAGGAGATGTGGTAATTCCTTCAAAACTAATCTATGCGTCAGTCAAACTGGACTAACATTAACTTCTAAATGTCACCTGCCTTGTTGAGCTTACTTATGTGATACATGTCAGTATGTAAGACATACTGAAGTTTTTCATTTAGCTTATTTATCAGCTGTATCTATATAATCATGTGCTGAGTTTGTTAGTTTTTATGCACGCAGATACACAGAAGCAGAATTTATATTAATAATAAGGAAAAAAGTGTGGGCTTGTCCACAGTGAGAAAGAATTAAAAGCTATGTATTTCCACCAAGCTATCGCTGGATTTCCCATCGGCAACTTGCTCTTCGTAAAGGTTATTTACACAAAAAACGATCAAAAGGAGCAGAGGAGTTGTAGTGGAGCAATGTAATATTTGCTTGGAATGAACTCTGACTCTGTGCAGATTTACTTATCAACATTTTCATAAGCTTAAGAGACAAGTTGACACGATGGAATTCATGTTCATGTAGGTCTGTTTGGCTCCAGGCTTAGCGTTTCCTTGATCTCGCAGACTGTACAGTTCAAACCAGTCTGAATATGCACTTATAAGAGAAATCACACACACACACACACACACACACACACACACACACACACACACACACACACACACACTGCTCCTGCTCCAAGGATCACAAGGTTGCTTTTACATCTGACTCAGATGTTGCTACATGACTTTAGAATACTTTGCAAATTGTCCACTTGTCTTGCTTTATGTATTACTTTAGACTTCCAGCTAATCTGAAATGTTAACCATATTTGCAAATTGTTTTGGTGCATCGGTGCAGGTATCTAAAATCCCATTTATTCTTGCACCCACAGGCATTCTTCCACTTCCATCCAAAATAAAACAAACCCTATACACACTCATGTATTTCCCTTTAAAGTTATTAAAGGGATAGTTCATCTAAAAATTAAAAATCAGTCATCATCAAGTCACCCTCATGCCGGTAACATGCTGGTTAACACAGCTCTGCAGATACCACAAGCTCTCATTGGGCTCCCTCGTGCTGCTACAAGAACTTCAGACAGTGTGTGTGTGTGTGTGTGTGTGTGTGTGTGTGTAAACGAATCCCATCTCAAGCCCAGTTCAGACCAAAGATTCACGACCCAACAGGATGGTTTTAGAACATCACAGGGGAAAGTTGCAGCAGCGCGAACTGATAGTTGCACCACAGCTGATGCAGTTGCGAGAAGTCTCCAAAGATTGAACATGTCAGTTTTCCAAGTCCAGTTTTAGAACACAAGGCTTGAAATCAACAAGTGCTGTTGCTTGATTTATCATTTCACTGTTGTTGTTCTGCATCGCTCACTTCCACAGCTCAAATGCACCTCTCTGTCTCATCAAATCACACATTCGCTTCGCAATGCACACGCTAGGGATGAGCATTTACCATAATTTCAATATTCCAGTACTCTTATTATCTTAAGAAACAAGTAATCATTTACTCGCAAATTATGTACAAATATATAATTTTTTCTTAACGTAACAAAATAAACACGGGAGGTTTGTGCCCGACTGGAAACACAAGTGGAAACAACGTTAAGCCAAGTAAACAATATTTACTAAACTTTCGTTCCGCTAGTGTTTCCAGTCGAACACAAACTTGCCCAACATGACCTACTATTTACTAAATGACGTGAGTAGGTGTATGGCTGTTGGAGAACATTACTATCTCATTCTTAAACAGTAGTAATAGCCACCCTGTTGACACGTTGCAAATCAGCCCTCCTTTCTGCTTCGCTTTCCTTGTTCATCTTTTCCACTCTGTTGCTGTCGTTCACCGTGATGGTGGCTTGTACTCCAGCTCAACAAATGCCATCAGCTCTCAGAAGCCTTCTCCTTTCACAAACTTTATGGTAGCAAATCTCCAGTCACTGCTTTCGTTACTGGCAGGCTAATCTTGTTCCTCTGTTTTCATCACACGGCGTGTGCTGATGCAAGGCTGTCTGTTGGCTGGCTCCGCTGGTTTCTCCTTGTGCTTAAAGTGCATGTTGTTAAGCATCGAACTAGTATTTCTATGATATGCAAGTTTAATGCAACATATCTTGCACATTATTGTCGGCCTTTTTGTCAAAGTATTTCCAGACATCTTCTTCCTGGCCGCGGCTGACATGGTGCATGTAACGCTTATCTGAGTTGAACTGCTGAAACCAAAAACAATATGCGTGCACGTGCGTGAGTAGTAAATTGTCACTCGAATAATGACGTCAATAACAAGTACTCGATTACTCAAGTAATCGTACCCATCCCTAGCACACACGTTTTGTTTTTGCCCTACTAGAAACAAACCTGTAAGTGACTCACCGGGATGGTGTGTATATATAGTGTGTAATATAGTGTGCAAACTCTCCAGCCTAGGGCTAAAATTGTGTCGACCGTTTCTGTTGTGAAATGATATAAAGAGTCTGGTGGTTTATTTGTGTGTATAATTGCAACGCTGCCCAGAGTCCTGAAAGAAACCAGGCGGAGATTGATTGATCGACAGACAGACAGATTGTGACACACGGTTTCAAAGCCTGCTTGCTTTTTGCGGTTGTTTGTGGATGTTTAAGGCCTAATTTCTGCAAGTCGACAGGAAAGTGAAGGGATAGAGGCAGCAAGAGAGGAGGCGGTTTATAGGCCCACAGTCAGCTGTTTTTCAGCTCCTCTACCTGCTGATTTTGAGTCATTATTGTGAATGCTCTTATGAATAAATATAGGGGAACGATGCTCAGTTTGTGGTGACAGTTTTTGTTTTGTTTAGTTTTAACTGTGAGCCCCCAGGTGTTGTGCGCTCTGGGCACTGTAGATTTTAGATATGTTCCATGACTTTTTTTTCTCTCGCCCCGACCCACTGGTAGGCACCCTGTCTGTGTTGGGGGACCTTCTGATTTACAAATCAAGCACTGATAATGCTAAAAAAAAAAATGCCTGAAAAGCCGGTGGTAAAAAACAAATGTGCACAGATGTGAACAGACAGGTTTCAAAACGTCCCAATCCGGGTTGTTTTAAGCAGTTGCAATTTTAAAGTTGTCTTGTTGTGAATCTTTTTTCTTGTTGTTGTCGTTTTTTTGTTGTGAATTCTTTGGTCTGAACTGCACTTTAGGAGCTACAGGCCACAATAAACAATGAGGCTAAACACATGAAGACAGTGATGTTTTTCAACTTAGCATATTGAGGCTTGTGGACACTAGCACCATGTTGGACAAGCAGAATGGAGGCATTTTATGATTTTATTATGTAATTTCTTTTAAAACATTTCAATTCTGGTCATCATTCACTACAAATGTTTGGGACATGACAGCAAAAAAAATGTTCTTTGAAATTCCAGCAGTGTTTTGTGGGCAAAAACAAATAAAAATTTACCCAATCATCAATTGGCATCAGGATGAGTAGATAATGACTGAATTTTAATTTATGGATGAACTATTCCTCTAAGAAGGTGTGTCAGTTTGAGGCAATTTCCGACACACTGAATGCATTCTTCTTTGCCTCAGTGGTCTTCTCAGCTTAGTGGACATCAATTTCAGTCCGTTTTCTGCCCAGTCGCCTTATCTAAACTGTTTCCACACTGTTGAACATTGATTTTTACCCTCTCCTGCCCCTGCTTATGGCGCCCATTCTAGTTCAAACACAGTTTGTTCTGTCGTCTGACCTTCACACCATGACACTGACCAGCTATGCACCACCAAGATGAACTGCTTAGCTTCTGTTTTAGCACGTTGATATTTGTGTTGGAGGCTTGGGAGAGAAACTTTTTTTTTTTCGAAACAATGCCTTTCATGTGGTGCCTGAAAAAGAAGTTTAAAATGGTAGAAGGTACAGAATCACTGTCATGTTGATTTTTAAGCTGTTGTCCCAGAGAGTAAAAATGGAGATTAACATATAACCTATTGTGGCATAATTGTCCAAAAACTTTTGAGAAATGTCACTCTCCTATTTATGCAGCAACCACCATGATGGAACAATAGATGAGTTCAAATTTTAAATGTTACATGTAAATCAGTGTCCATCCTCTGACAGACATGGCACCTGGGTGGCATCGAGGTTAAACATTTTTCAGCTAAATTGCTTGACCTTAATTCCTAGCTGTGTCATCTGGTGTCTTCTGCTTGGTTGCTATGCATGTAATGAAAAATGATTAATGACAGTCTACAAAATTGTAAAGTACACATCTTGTATGCAGCATGCAGTGTCTTTTATATGTGTGGGGAAGGTGCTGTTCTGTTGCATTATTCATTTTTGCATTAAGTGTGGATGGACAGGAACGTGGTGACAAACAGCACTTTGAAGGCATTTATTCTTGTCCTTTAAAATTACTGGAGTAATGCCTGAATCATTGTCAGCGTTGGTAGATCAGTCGTTTAGGCCTCAATCAAAGGATTATGGTGAAGAATTATATAACAATCAGCTAAGTTATCTCTGAGATACTGTTATGTGGACTGGTAATAACTGTTTAATTAGATTTTCCGTGCTGTGAAGTCTTCTGTCAGGGGGATTTTTATCAAATTTGAGTCATGCTGTAGGAAGGGAAAATATTTTGTGGCAGACTTTGTTTGTCGAGCCTTGAGAGGAAAGGATGTTTTTTGTTTGCAAAGTAATGTTATGCTGAAGTGTTACATGTCAGAAGTTATGTTTTTGTGTTTGCAAATGTTCCATCACTTTAGTTTAGTATCCTCTCAGGCAGCTTTGTGAACATGCTGTGTACACACTTGTAAAACTCTTTACTGCTCTCAAAGTTGCAAATATCATCTCTGCACATGCAGACTTCAGTTTCTCCACGTGACTGTCTTGCATCATCACAGATGCCCTCCTCTCTAGGGAGCTGTCTGTTTTATATTTGGTGTGATATTCCTGCCTTCCTCAGGTGTAGTAAGAAATAGATGTCTGCAGTTTCTGATATATTACAGAAAAAAGTGCAGAAATAGCTGCAGGTGTGTATTTATTGTTTTTTAAAAGACCTCATAGCCTGAACGTGTGATCAGCCTTCTGAGGACGCTGCTTACTTTTGCGCTCCGAACCACAATATGCTTTTCTCACTTCATACCACTGTTGGGCAAAACCAGGCATTTAAAGATGATTGCACTCTGCATGTGGCATCTAAAAGACTACATGATCAATTAATTGATTGTAAAAACAATCGCCAGGCTTATTGATATTGAAAATAAATCATGATTTCTGTCCTAAATCAGCCAGTATCGCTAGCGCTGACATTTTGGACATTTCTATATGAATTCAATTGTCCCGTCTGTGAGGGAGCTGAAGCTGAAGGGTCACTCACAAGAAAATAAAATTTGAACAATATCAGAGTAAATAAATTTGGAATGGCTTAAAGAGTCAGAAATGGTTAAAAAAGGGTTGTATTTAGTGAGATAGATGGGGGTCGAGGAGGAGAATGGGGGAGGTTATGGGGAGTTAATTAAGATAAATTCAGCTGAATGATGCCATGTCGTAGCTGCACTGTCAAAGAACTCAGGATTGAGGCTCAGCATGGAGGCATGTTTTGGTGAGCTCTCAGTTTTTATCCTCCATGTTTCCTGTAAAGAAAGAAGAAACATTAATGTGACCTAAGAACCTAAACACATATGTCTTTAAAGTGGGAGGAAACCAGAACACCTGACAGGAATATGCAAGCACTGAGAGAATAAGTAAAGCTCGTGTAGAAGGAGCTGTGATAGCCAGGGAAGCAGGGAGGGACAGCAGGAGTTAAAACTCCTTCCAAAACCTTCCGGTTGTGAAGCTACGGTGAAAACTGCTGGTCCATGCACTGAGAGAGAGAAGAAAAGCCAAGGCTGGGGGGGATGGGTTGTGTGAACTGAGATAGACAGGAGTGAAGGAGAGGATTACATGCTTCTATATAGGTCTGAGTGGGAGATTGAAATATTAGGGCACAGGTGGCTGAAGGGAGCGAGGCTCAGTTGATTGGCATTCTGTGGGGGAACGAAGCAAGGTCTTTTTCCTTAGAAAAAAGATTTTTAAAATTTATTTCTTGATCTTCATGACGGAGGTCTTCCTAATGGCTGAGGCAGAAATTATACCTCTGTCTTTTAAGGTAATACATTTAATTGTTAAATCAATACTGCAGTCAACTGTAATGCAAAAGTCAAGTCAGTCAAGTCAGTTTAATTTAATTTATGAAAGTCACAAGTCATAAATTTGAATCAAGTGGCTTTACAGCGTACGGCTCCCTTTATCCTTTAAAGACCCTCAAAATTGAAGTAATCTCAGGAAAAGCAAAAGAGTTTGAATATCTCTGCCTGGATGCACACACATGCAACAGATATTTTCATGGAAAGTATAGACTGACATGGTGAAATTATAGCACAGATGACACTATTATAACTTGTGAATGCCAAACTTTAATTTCCACCGATTCCTTTCTGCAGAGTTGGCAGCTGAATTGATGGTCATCTCACAATGCTAAAAGATTATGTGGCACACTCCGTTCCAATCATTTAATGAAGACAAAACAAGAGCAAAGCTCAAGTTTCCCAGAAGAAGGATAACAATGGGCTTATATTAGATATCATATCAGAACAATGTCAACTGACTGAAAAATCTTAAAGATAAAAACTCTTCAGAGAATTAAGAGAGAAAAAAAAGGGCCCTGGGCAATATATCTATGTTTGTAATTAGGCAGAGAGGAGAAAGTCTAAGTATAGACATAGACATCGAATCTTAAGACAGAACCATGATGAATGCAAATAGTAAATGATTTTAACTTTATCTTATTTCACTGTTCTTCCTATCGGAAATGAGCAAATTCTCATGACCCCAAAATCAGCTGTTTTACAAAATACATATATGTGAGACAGCTTTTAGTTTCCTCCCAATTTTACCAACAATCCCAATCAACTGGACTTGTGTCTGAAATGTTTCCCCTCCGAATAACCTTTATTGTCATCCCCCCATCCTCCAACCCACAGAAATACATTTATACACAGACACACACACACACGCACACACGCACACACAAGCACATATTGTATACTTTACCTTTGTTGGGACCCACAATTAGCAAATTGCATTCTCTTAATGATAAAGACACCAATTAAATGCCTTATCTTACCCTTATCCTGACCTTAGCCACAGTCTCAACACTCAAACAGCCATTTAAACCTGTGGGGTCCAACATTTTGGTTCCCACAAGCTGTCCGAACCAACAAGTACAGTGGACACACAGTGCACACACACACACACACAATAAAAATT
>JAQFJA010075844.1:0-11637 GCA_029874485.1 Naso brachycentron
CTATTTCATCCCTGCTGACCGCCAGAGGCGGTGCTTTAAGCACTGAATGACTTATACCAGCAAAGTCACGAAGAATCTAGTCTACAAACCATCAGTGTGCAGTAGCCTCAGAGGCCCCTGGCCGGAGAACCACTGCCAATGGATGGGGTGCAGCCACATTCACCCTGTAGAACCTGGTGAAAGTGTTCGGCGATGCCCACGATGCAGCTGCACAAATATCTTCCAAGGATACCCCCTTCAGGGCAGCCCACGATGCAGCAATGCCCCTGGTGGAGTGACACCTCACACCGGCTGGAGGGGGACGGCCACTCGCCCGATAGGCCTGAGCAATGGCGTTAACCACCCAGTGGGACAGGCGCTGTTTGGACACGGCGCAACCCCTATTAAGACCACCATAACAAAGGAAGAGTTGGTCGGACCTCCGAATAGCAGCTGTAGCCGCAGTATAGGCCCTCAGGATCCGCACTGGGCACAGCAGTTCAGGCTCACCCCCCTGCTCCCCAGGGGAGGGATCAAACCGTGCTAGCCGAATGGGCTGGTTGAGGTGAGCATGGGAAAGCACCTTAGAGAGAAAGGCTGTATTCGGCCATAAAGTGACGCCCGAACCATCCGGATGCCACCGCAAACATGAGTCACTGACTGACAAAGCGTGTAGTTCACTCACCCGCTTGGCAGATGACACGGCCAGAAGGAACGCAGCCTTCCACGTGACCCACTTCAACTCCGCCTGTGCCACGGGCTCAAACGGGGGCCTGCACAGTGCATCCAGCACCAAGGGAAGATCCCATGTTGGCACTCTCATGGCTCTCGGAGGGCGCAGCCTCTGAGCCCCTTTCAGAAAGAGGGACACCAGGCCATGGCGCCCGACTGAGCAATTGTCAACTCTCACATGTCCACAAGATATTGCTGCAACATAAACCTTCAATGTGGAATAGGACCGCCCTTCATCCAGAAGGGACTGGAGGAAATCAAGGACAGTAGGGACAGAGCAGTGCACGGGGTCCTCGTCCCGATCAATACACCAAGCAGAAAACAGCTTCCACCTGTTCTCATACTGGAGACGAGTGGACGGTGCTCTTGCATTCAGTATGGTACGCCTGACTGGTTCTGCACAGGAGTTCAACAGTGGCTCGGGGCCTCCAGCAGCCAAACACACAGTTGAAGACGTTGTGGGTTGGGGTGCCACACACGCCCTGTGCACTGGGACAGGAGATCCCTCCTGTCGGGAAGGCGCCACGGCGTCGTGCGACAAAGGCTGTGCAGCAATGGGAACCAGCTTCTCCCCGGCCAGAAAGGAGCCACGAGCAAGACCCTGTGACTCCCCTGAAGGACCCTCTGGAGTACGAGGCGAATCAGAGGGAGTGGAGGAAAGGCATACAAAAGGCCGTCTGGCCAAGAGTGTGCCAGCGCGTCTTGGCCTAGAGGGCTGGTGGTCTCGGTCAGCGAGAACCACAGCGGGCAGTGGGTTGACTCTTCTGACGCGAAGAGGTCCACCCTTGCTCTGCCGAAGAGGCTCCAGATGGTGTCCACAACCTCGGGGTGAAGCCGCCACTCTCCTGACGGAAGTTCCTGACGAGAGAGGAAGTCTGCCAGGCGGTTCAGCTCTCCTGGCAGATACATTGCCCGAAGGCTGGTCAGGCGGGGGGCCGCCCATGTGAGGAGCTCTTTTGTTACCTCCAGCAGGCGTGCAGACTTGGTTCCGCCCTGATGATTTATATGGAACACAGTAGATGTGTTGTCCGACCGCACAAGGACATGTCTGCCCCTCAGGTGCGGCAAGAAGTGCCTGAGAGCTAGCTGAACTGCTCGCAGCTCCAAGACATTGATGTGTGCACCGTGGTCCTCCACTGACCACTGCCCTTGGACCGTCCTGCCCTGCCACACTGCTCCCCATCCTGAGGGGCAGGCATCTGTAGTGACAGTCTCCCTGCGAGACGGAACCGAACCCACTGGCACTCCTCTGAGCATGTAGGCCCGGTCCCTCCATGGGGCCAAAGCGAGGAGGCACTGCCTGGACACGATGAGCTTCCTGTTCCTGTGCCACTTGGCATTCAGGTGGAAGCCATTCAACCACCTCTGCAGGGGTCTCAGCGACAACAAGCCCAGAGGGACCACAGCTGCAATGGACGTTAGTTTGCCCAGGAGGCGGAGAAACGTGACATAAGTCAACCGACGGCCCTCCTTGAAGAGGGCAAGAAGGCACAGGATGTCGTCGACACGTTGGAGGGACGGCCTGGCCTTCATAGTCACACTGTTTATAGAGACACCAATGAAATTTGGGGCCTGAGACGGTACCAGGCAACTCTTTTCCATATTTACCTTGACTCCGAGGCAGGCGACATGGGACAGGAGACGCGCTGTATCTCTGAACACCTGGGCCCGGGATGGTGCACAGACTAGCCAGTCGTCGAGGTACGGGAGCACCTTCAAGCCTTGAGACTGCAGAGGCGCAAGGGCTGCAGCCACACACCTCGTGAACACCCTTGGGGAGAGGGAGAGCCCGAAGGGTAGCACCCTGAACTGCCAGTGGAGGCCTCGATAGGCGAATCGGAGGAACCTCCGGTGCTGCCAGGCAATTGGGACATGGAAATATGCATCTTTGAGATCGACAGACGTGAACCATTCCCCCTTTGACACAGTCTGCAGGACTTCTGTAGTGGTCAGCATGTGGAAAGGTATGGACTTCAAATACTTGTTCAGCCCTCTGAGGTCCAATATTGGACGAAATCCGCCAGTCTTTTTTGTCACCAAAAAATATGTTGAGTAGTAGCCCCTGGGACGAGACAGGGGGTCGACAGGCTCGATGGCGCCCTTGGCCAGGAGGGTGGAAAGCTCCTGATCCAGGACAAGAGCCTTTGCCGGGTCGCTGAGAGCTGTCATTTTGACCCGGCTGGATGTGGGGGGCCGGCAGCGGAATTGCAGCTTGTAACCGTGGGTTATGGTGGCAATTACCCATGGGTCCGACAAACGGGCCCACTGCTGAAGCTGCTGCTGTGAAAAATGTCCCACCGCCGGCCCAAGGGCCTCACCGTCTGGCCCCCCGGCCCCTAGGGGCCTTAGTGGGGGGGCGGACTGGGTCCGGAGCTCGCAACTGTCTGGATGAGGGGCGGGCCGAGTCCCGAAAGTCCCGGCCTGGCCTCTGTGTAGGACGCTGGACCTCACGGCGGCCAGTAGAGTAGGCCGGTGGTGGAAAGCGGGAGCTAAAGGTGGCTGTAGCACCTCTCGACCTGCTGGCAGGAGGTCTATCAGGCGGAGGCATTCGCCTAAGACCTGCCAGTTGTTGCCTGGTCTGGCCAGCCTGGATGGTTCGCTCCAGTGCTTCCAGAGCTGCAGCACCAAATATCTCCCCGGGTTCTACAGGGAGGCCTCGAAGGGTTCTCCTAGCCGCCTCTGTGAGGTTTGACTGTGAAAGCCAAACCTGGCGACGAGCCTGAACCAGGATCGACATCATTCGTCCCATCTCCCTGGCCATCAGGCCAAAAGCCTCCAGAGAGGCATCACAGAAGGTAGTGGAGTCTGCAGTTTCCCCACCCCCTTGTAACGATGTTGAGAGGGCCAACAGGAGATGTGATAGGGAATTCCCAATACGGCCAGCACGTGCCCCTGCATCATATGCCCTGGTGAGCAGGTCATCTGTGATCCGACACTGAGGCCGAGGGCATCTGGCCTCTCTTCGCAGGGCCTCATCTGGGGCCACGATGAGGGATGCAATGGCAGGCTCAACAGGTGGCATGCCATCCAGGCCCGCCCCTGCCGCATCATGCATGGCTGCCAGGGTCCGCCCATCTGCAGACAGACGGGAGCAGGCCTTCGTGTCCCTCCAACAAGCCTGCAACTCCTTTAGGTAGTCCTCTGAATGAGGAACAGCGAAGCCAGTGGGGGCAGGCCTGCGCCTGAAGAAGGCGCTAGCTGGGGCTGCCTCTGCCTGCTGTGGCACCTCTAAGTGCAGCCGCTCCAAGGCCATGCGCATTATAGACCGCATGGAGCTGTCCTCCACCCCTGCTTCTGAGCTCTGAACCGAGGAGTGGGAGCTCCGCTCAGACACATCACTCAGATCCTCCTCGTAATCCTGGAAATGAGTGGCTGATGCTGCCAGGGAGAGCGCATCATCCTCAGGCACCAATACAGGCATTGGAGGAAAGGTTGCCACCTCCTCCTCCACTGGGGCAGCAGGCTGGCAGTCCCTGAGCATGGACCTCACCTGGGCCAGCTCTGCAGATAGCTGCTGCACCTTAGAAGAAAGGCTGCTCCGATCCGACTTCCCTTTCTTCCTGGTGGGTGCGACAGCTGTAGCCACTGCTCTGCGCTTAGAGCGTCTCAGGCAGTCCGAAGTTGGCTGACCAGATGGAGGGAGGTCACCATTGCTGTCCGGGCGTTCCACCTCTGCCAGCCTGGCAATCCTCACTGCCTGTGGCAAGTAGCTGCAGTTCATGCAGGGGTTGTCTGAGAGAGCCTCTCGAAGGTGCTCAGGACCAAGGCACGCAGGGCAGCGGTCATGGCCATCCTGCGGCTGTAGAGGAGTCTCACAGGATGCACAGAAGTGTGAGTCTTCCATAGTGGTCCACTCAGATGTTCAGGGGGTAGAGGTGGCGGGTACTGGAGGGAGGGAGCGCGCACGCCACCTGTACCAGAGGTGTTGGGCCTACTGGGGGGAGGGAGCGCTCACGCTGCCTGTACCAGAAGCGATGTGAACTACTGGGGGGAGGGAGCGCGCACGCTGCCTGTACCAGAAGTGATTGGGGGGGGGCGGGGGGGCGCGAACGCTGCCTCCACAAAAAGAAAAAAAGCAGGCTAGCTTAACAAAAAATCACGCCAATACAAAAGAAAAGCAACTGTGGCGGTCTTTTCCCCGATCGGGGATGAACACAAAAGCTCAGAAAAAGAAAAAACAAAAAGCAACAACCAAGTTGGTCAGATCAGCTTATCACCAGCTACCAAACAAAAAAACGAACCCTGCGGGGGAAGACAGCGCGCACGCAGCCTGTACCGGCGGGTCGTACACAGTTAAACTATTTAACTATTCACACAAGATCCGCGCTAACCAGGGATGCGCTCACGCAGCCCGTCAACAACAAAAAACGTCGGGAGGGAGAGGCGCAACACAACCGTCACCGACAGATATAGAAACCACAGTAGCATGAACCGAGGAGATACTCACCATGTCCCGCTCATGTCTACGGTCCCGCTCAGCGGAGCGGCGCCGCGGCGTCCACGCGCGCCGACAAGGAAGAACAAACAAACAACAAACCTTCACGTGGAGAAAGAAAAGATCGCCGTCGCAGCTCCTGGAGGGCGACTTGTCGCTGCTCCGGCCGACCACGACCGCGGAGCTACCAGCGACGGAGTATGAGTTTTTGAAAAAAAGCAGTAAGTCCAACTTCTGCCGAATGTTTAGCGAAGCAACTTGCGCGCGAGAAGAAAAAAAGGAAACGATCCTCAGGTGACACCGGAAGATATAGCCTCCGTCGGGTCACCTGGGGGTCACCTGGGGGTCACAGGTGACGTTGTTGGTATAAACACTCGAACTGCGCGTCCGCGAAGGGGAATATTCAGTGCTTAAAGCACCGCCTCTGGCGGTCATTCGGGATTCATAGAACCGTAGTTACATTCGTAACTTTCGTTTTAAATGTTAAAAAAAAACAACAACAACAACAAAAAAAAGATAATAAAACCATAAAATGTCTTCATGCCGCTCATCTGAAGTAATCCAAGCGTCCTGAAGCCCCAACATGCCAAGTTGTTTTAAAAAACATCACAGATGTTCTGTGGTGAACGTGACTCCCTTCTTAGGAGCTACAGGCTACAGTGACCAGAGAAGCTAAAAACATGGCGTCAGTAGGGTTTTTCAAAACAACTATGCATGTCAAGCTTCAGGACACTTGGATTACATCAGACAAGCAGTTTGGAGGCATTTTACTGTTTTTTATGTCTGAAACCTGGTCACCATTCACCTCAATTGTTTGGGACACTAGTGCAACCCCTTCTCCTGTTAAACTCCAGCAGCGTTTTGTGGACTTTAAAAAATTCACCCAACCTTCGATCGGCATGAGGGTGAGTAGATCATGACTGAATTTTCATTTTGGGGTAAACTATCCCTTTAAGAAGTGAGCCTCTAAGCCTGTGGTTATTGAGTGCAACTGTCAATCAACAAAGAGGCGCTGAAGTCACTTAACAGCAGAAATGACATTATTCACAATTCAGTCCAAAACAGTGTGGTCGGCATAAAGATGAATATTGCACCTATTTACGGAAGAAGCAACATCATCGTTATATAAAGTAAACAGAAGTCGCCTCAGGACGGAGCCTCGCACAAATTGATAATTTTCCACAAATTCAGATTTAATTTTCCCAACAGCCAGACACCGATTCCTGGCTGTGAGGCAACACTGAAACTGTTTACAAAAGATCTCATCAAGGGCAAGATAGCAAAGACCAGGCAGGTTTAGGAGCTATTTGTACAGATGTTGTTTGTATATTACAGCTTTTATGGATTTATGGATCAGTTGACTTAAATTGACTTCATGGGCAATTTGACAGAGAACAATGTACAAGTTTTCATTGTGTGTTTGTTTAACAGGAACACACCTGATCCAGCTCAGGAGAGCCAGGGTGAAGCTTACAGCCAGAACATGCTCCAGGCTCTGTCAGCAGTGTGTGTTCGCTCGCCTCATTACGGTACAAGGTCAGTGTCATCCACCCACAGCAGACCTCTGTCTCCCCGTTTGTTTCTACCTGAGGTGACTGAGAGGGCTGCGCTCGCCTGCAGGATCATAGAGAGAACTGTTGGTACACGAAAAACGCTGCTGTAATCAATCCTTCACAGCAAGGAAATGAAAGAGGATCATCTACACGGTGACGCTGTGGTAGATTAGTGGACACAGAGTCTGTCTTGTAACCAAAAGGTCAGAGGGTCAGTCTGTGCCAGAGCCATCAAAGTGTCCTCTAGCACGGCACTGTGCGCAACCGCTTGCTCCAGAGGTTGCTTTAGACTGTCTGATTGTCCTTCATTGGGAAAAAAAAATCTGTCATAATCAATTACTATCCGCCGCTGTGATTTTATTTTTTAAAATGATAAGACGTAGTAGTTTTCATTCGTTTATTTTACTGTAATAGAATAAACACACCAACCCAGAGATTAAGCATTTAAGCCATGGCATGAAGAGAAAGGTCGAGCAGCTGACAGCGATTGTGCGCTCACTGTTCATGGCCAGACATATGTCCAAAGTCTGGCGTGGTGGCCAATCACGGCACGAGGTCAGATTTTATGCGGCCCTCAGCTTCTGTCTTAAAATGTATTATTTATGGCCGCCAGCCCTGTCAGATGGAATTAATAAATCATGTGGGTTCGGAGTGCAGTTTCTCTTGTCACCTCATGGTGGCAGCACCACTCTGTAACTCTGCCTGGCTGTGTGACCCATGCCGTGACCCCCTACCTGCTAATTTCTGCCATGGCGACTGTAGATAAAAAGAAGATACTTGATGTTGAGGGCCGCCGCTTCCAGGAGAGATGGAAATTACTCGACATTGCCAGACAAAACATGCCAATGCATATGACAAGCTATTAGGGCCTCACAGCCTCACAACAATGGTTCTTCACGTGGGCTCATGAGTCAAAGAAAATACCAAAACAAGCTAGGCAGTGGCCATGCTAATTGCTAAACATGGCAAACCTTTGACCTTTTATGGTTAAAAAAATGTCAGGAGGGACTGTTCGCCCTTGGGCATTTTCACATTTTCAAATCTGGCCCTCTTTGAAAAAAGTCTGGACACCCCCTGATGTAGACGCACATTGCGCTCTGTGTTGAATACAGTTCTTCCCTGTTTTTCTCAGACCATTGCTGCTGCATGAACTTAAGAAAATACCAAACTACTGTGAGCAGATAAATGATTGTTCCCACACAGTAACAGCGGAGGCCACCACAAACATTGTACCATTGTGTATAAACAGGCTCATGAGCAATGCAGTTTTACAAAATTAGACCATTACATTTACATTGTGAACAAACCACTGACAAAAAAATTAGCTAAACTTAACTGAACTGACCTGCTGTGGCCCAGCCTGAACTCAAACCTTCCTCCTGGTTCGTGTGGATTTAAACTGTGCGCTCGCTTGTGCGTAATCAAAAGCATCAAGCGTGATCGTTGCAGAGGCGATTGTCATCAGGTTTTGTGTTTTTCTCTCGGACAGACGGAAGCTGAAGTTGCGTGCTGCTGCTACACTGGACACTGAGATTTCTAGTCAACAGCTAATTAATAATTAATAATAAATAATAATTTGAAACACCTGCCACCAACTGGACAAGGGTGGGAATTACTATCTATCAAAATAACAGATGGGCTTCAAAATTTTCCGTCATTGTTAATAATAAAAGCATCAGTGATGGAAAATATTCTGTTCATATGACATGTGACCTGCTCATTCTTGATACAGGCATTTGCACCAATCACAGTGACCCCACCTGCCTTTGATCTTTGACATTTTTCAAGCATTTTCAGTCAACGCTTTAATAATTTCTGTGTTTTCATGCTTGTGTCCTCTCTGTCCCTTCCCATTTAGGACCAATACAATTATCCTGATCGACGCAGAAGGTAACGTGACCTTCACAGAGCGCACCATGCTGGACTGTGACACAAGCAAGTGGAGCACCAGTTCTTTCCAGTTCCAGCTGCAGGTTTAAAGACACAATGAAGGCAACCAGCTCTGTGCCTTTCTGCATCACCTTCCCTTCACAGCTGCACTTCACTGTAGCATCCGGGTGAACATGAAGACTTGTCTGCACTTTTTCCTCAGCTAGTCAGCACTAGCTTCCTCATTAACTTCAGTGATATGTATTTCTTATTCTGGATTTAAGTAAATAGTCATCTTTTGAAAATGTGTGCTTATTTAAAAGCTTGCCAAAGAACATTTATAATTTTGTAGAGGAAAACATTTTACCAACATGTCATAAAACAGCACGATTGGGCTGAGAAGTCTAATCCATTGCACATTATTGGCACCCTTCTTCAATCAGTTCTGTCGTGAACAAGATTATTTTAATGCAATTTAATTTATTCTTGTGTCACTTTTTTTTTTTCTTTTAAATCCACGATATGGAGTGAATAGACAATTTATGCACAATTTACAGACTGCAATTTGAGATAGTGTCTGTTAACTGCAGTAATTAATAAACTGAATTTTAATGTAAAAATCCTGAAAGTGATTTTCTGTTCTCCACAACAGCATTTCACAGCCATCACGGGTTCCTCCGTGTGTTTGGAAGGGGTCGGGGGAGTCGGGGTTAGCAGGATAATCCACTGTGTGCCGTTTACATGTTTAGTACCACTAGATGTCCCTAAAACCTACATAAAACCTTTAAGATCACACTGAGTGTAGTGATGAGAAATACCAACTATTTTTTAAATCTATGTTGAAGGCTACTCGATAAATAACAAACAGGAAAAAAAGCCAAACTGCTGACTCTCAGAAAAGGGGATGAATGATTAAAAATCAGAAGAATGAGCTCTGGAGCAGACGGTTAAAGTAAGTACTTTTCTGTTCATGCCTTTGTCCTCTTTTTGACTCTGAGGAAGATCATTTTTGTCAGAACGTCAGTCACTTGCACCCAGGGTTGGGAAAGTTACTTTTGAAAAGCAATAGACTGCAGATTACTAGATTACTTTTTGATTACTTTTCTAAATTTCTAACAAATCTTTTCAACTGATAATCATTTTCAAATGTTTAAACCGGCAGTGTTAATGGCAGACGTGGGGCGCTGCAAATTCAAACAAGAACCGATCAAAAGCATCAGAACAGCATCAAACTTGACTAAACAGCCTTGACTGGAAGTGGCCAAAGAAGTGCACATCAAAACATGCAACACGGGCTTAAAAGCAGAGTAATCAACATTTGATATGACTTATGAATACTTTTTTCTTTACATGATCTACTGTCAGGGTTGTTTTTTTTTTGCTCTCAAAAAACAATGTGTCTGTCACTGGCATTCAAGGCCTACAGCCACCTTCATTCTCTACAAAAGCTGTTCGGCCTCTTCCCAAAGATGGTCTTTTCATTTAACATTTCACAGTCGGAAATGTACGGCGGCAAAATTATAAAATAAATCAAAGCTGAAATTCCACGCAGCTTATTCAGTTTCTGAGTCCTCATTAATGTAAGTAGGAACACCTCTGCTTTTCCTACAATGAAAAACCAAATGTCTGCTTTGATAACACTGCATTAATTCAAAATTTCAGCTATCGCTGTACCATCTGTGCTGTAAATATCCGCACAAGCTACACAACTTCATATTAATTGTTTTACCATTTTTATAAAGTTCAAATTTTATAGTTTTACCATTCTTATAAAGTTTTAAAAATATCAATAACGTTGCTTGGGTAAAATAAACCTTTAAAGCCATAACAAGAGCATTTTTAAATAGCCTGGTTTGCTTAGCGTATAATTTTCCCATTCCATAAGGATAAAAATTGTAATCAGAAAGGTAACTAAGTAACTAAAGCTGTCAAATACTGTAGTGAAGTAAAAGGTACAATATTTGTCAGTGGGATGCAGTAGAGTAAAACCATTAAGTTGGATAAAACAGAAATACTCAAATACTCAAATTTTCTACTTAACTACAGTACTTGACATAAATGCAGTTGGTTACATTCCACCATTGGTTATAACACTGGAATACTTTACTAACCATAAAGTATTAAGTCAAGTTTTGAATCAAAAGTATTTTAAGTTTGAAAATTTATAACAGGAAATCTTGTTGAATCTGTACTTTCAGTGGAAAGAAATGTATTTGAACAGCATCAGACAGCAGCTTCGTTTTGTCATTCATCTACAACCCTTAGGTAATAGTGCCCCCAATTGGCAATTTGAGATATTGTAGTTGAAATAATCCTTAAATTGACATCCTCTCAAGACTTTAGGATAATTTATATCCCAACATATTTTCAGGAAATTCTGAAAGATCAGCTTTTCACCTTCACAGACACTGGTGTGGTGGTGGTGACAGAGGAAGAAATGAATGACAGCAAGCTCATAAACACTGTCACTTCCTGCAGGTGCAGAGAACTCACAGATACCTTATCAGTGGCTTGACCAGTGATGTGTTGGATTAAAGTATACTGGACATCAGTAAAAGTGTTTATTGCCAATAGCTCTCAAAAAAGTTCTTTGTGTAGCTCACTGCAGAAAATGTTGGCGAAGCAGCAGCTGACTTGGCTTTATGATGTTGTGTCAGTGTTGTATAGCAGTGAAGTAGAAATTTTTCGTTACTGTACTTTAGTAATTTTTTAAATTTGTACTTTACTATTTCTATTTCTATTTCTGTAGACTTTCACTTTTACTTTACTACATTTCCCAAAGAAGACGGATGCTTTTACTCCATTACATTTCCCATGAGCATCGTAGTTACTGGTTACTGAATAAAACCAGAGGAAACTTAATACCAGCCAATGATTTTTTGTCTTGTTTTGGTAGCCAATAATGTTGGATCACAGACTGCACGAAGTTGGATCACTGGTTAATCATGTTAGGCGCGAGTGCAATAGAATAGAATAGAGATTTATTGCCATATGTACAAGTTAAAAACAGGTTAAAACAGGTACATTGGAATTCTTGAGTCAGCGAAAGGATACTGACTCTAGAAGAAA
>JAQFJA010075848.1:0-11637 GCA_029874485.1 Naso brachycentron
TCAAACTGTTAAAGTTGACATTTTGAAGACAGGAGGAGATGTGGATAACGGTCTGCTGGGTGGATTTGGAACCTTCAAGAAAACACAGAAACATGTTTACACGGGTGAACGCTGAGGAACATTTAAGAGTCACACGGATGAATGAACAGGTAAAGAACAATGAGAAGAAAGAGGCAGACAGCACATAAAGGAAGAGGGGAGATGAAGAGCAGGGAATCAGAGCAGGTGGGAGGGAGAAGAAGAGGAGGAGGAGGAGGAGGAGGGAAAAACCATCGCAGAGAGGAAAATTAATTGCCGGCTGCAGGTTATTGGCTGGCTGTGCTGCCACGGAGGCTGCTGTTGTTCCAGCACGGTGAGAATGCTGCAGAAGAGAAGAGGGCGGCGAGCAGAGAGCTGCAGATCCGACTGATCCACCGCCGGCTCGTCTCCACGTCCCTTCATACATGTGAGCAGAGCCAGAGCTCAGGGAAACACTGGATCTGTGTCATTACTGTGAAGCCAGGAAGGAGGAGGAGGAAGAAGAAGAGGAGGAGGAGGAGGGACGCTGGTAGGGAAGCTTTGCCCAGACGAGGATCACCCCCTGTGGAAGGACTCGGAGGCTGATTCCCCAGGGGAAATCAAGGAGAAGACCGTTCCTAAAACATCTGGAAAGGTGCAACTAGGGGATTTTTAAAAGAGATTTAAAATTCAATCACTTCAGTGCAATTTTTTCCCTTTTTTTTAATCACCTGCCACAGGAAGGCTGTCATGAGTCTGGAGTTTATGTTTGAACTGCAAAAGCCACCTTCATAAGTCAATTTTTGCTGGTAATTTCAATCTTTGAATTTTAATTTCTTAAAACAAGTTTAAAAAAAAACACATTTAAACTTGTGTCTAATACATACGAGATTTGAGTTCAGCAGTCTGCTCTCTTAAAGAGAATATATTTATTCTCATTTCTAGAAACTTTATGTTGAGCTGCATCTAACATTTTTCTTTCATTGTCTTTAAATCTTTTAGATTGTTTTCTTGATTTATCAATGAATTGTTCGGTCAAAAACGTCAGAGAAAAGTAAAATTTGTCCATCACAAACTGGGATTTGAAGTTGTTTGTTTTGTTGAGCAGTTCAAACTCAAAATTTTTCACTTCACTGTAGAACAAAGGAAAGCAGCAAATCCTCAACTGAGGAGCTGAACTGAGAAATGCTTTTGAAAAGTTCGCTGAGGAACATCGATTGCTTATCAAAGATGCTGCTGATTAGTTTTCTGTTGATCCACTGGTTTCCGTCTGTGTGGCCTGGTTTACTTGAATCATTATTAAAAGACTAAAAACATGAAACTGCTCAATAATCTGCAAAAACAGCAAAAGTATGTGAAATAGTCTGAAAACTGAGAACAGAATGTTGTGTAGAAATAATTTTCTCTGCTTTAATGTCCTGCTGTTAGAATCTATTCATCGGGAAACACTGAACTAATCAATGTATTGATTAATCAAATGATTGTTTCAGCTCTGTTGGAAGCAGGTTGAGGTTCTTTGCTCTGTCAGATTCCTTAGAGTTAATAATATGGAGATTTTGAATTTCCGAAGGTTCATTTTCACCAACAAATGCCTGCTGGAGAGAAAACCTGTGAAATTTGAGTTGAAACTGAAGGTTTCTTGTAGCCTAACTTACAAATTCTTGCTTGTGAAATCAATTTTTAGCTCGTTAAAATTTTGAATTCTGAGCAGGAAGAAAAAAAAAAAACAAGAAATCAAGAAAACCCAAACTCTGTCTAACAAGCCTATGTGTTTTCATGTCTTTCATCCCATCAGTGTGAAAAATCAAGAATCTCTCTTTTTCTTGCGGTTTCTCTGTCTGTGTGTGCAGAAGCAAAACTAAGCCGGATTTAACCTCTGTAGAAAAGTGACGGAGCAGCAGAGGAAATCGAGGGATGAGGGGAGGCAGAGAGGAGGAGAAACAGCTGATGGACGAAGCATAGAGCTCTCCTCAGGAAACATCAGGATCCACGTCTGTCTGCCTTCCAGGAGGAGGAGGATTTTTGTGGAATTACACAGAGAATAAAGTGAGTTTTATTGCGGATGGAAGGCGACCGTTCAACGCTGATGTTTGCTAAAACAAAACCGGTGTTCACATGTCTGGATTATCGGTGCTGACGGAGGATTTTGTGGATTTAGGACTTGAAAAACAGATTTTTTTCCTGTCAGCAAAGGACGTGAAGGCACTTGGAATTATTGCCAGCTGCAGAAAAATTGGAAACTGGATTTGAGCAGAGAACCTGAGATATTTGCTCAGGGAATTGGTGTGTTTCCTGTGTGGTGGCCATTGTAGGAAGCAAAACACCAAGTTCACAGTAGTTTCTGTCGTTACCGGCCAAACAAGGGATGTCTGAGTAGGAGAAGAGACTTTCTGAGCACAAAAAGCACAAGCAAGCTTTGGATTAAAGGCTGGAGTTAAAGGACAACCCTCCTTTACAGTCCTGCTTCTCTTCATCTCATTTTCTATTATATTTTGAACACATTTGTTTAATCTTTCCTCTTTTCTCTGCATGCACTTGTACATTTTTTGTGATGTCTGACAGGAATCCTGAGGAGGTCTGGAGTTGTTTAAAGCAGGTGCTGATGACAGATAACAGCTGCAGAGAGGCACAGGCAGACTCGTGAAACAGAGAAGTGATGCTCAGTGACAGGAGCAGCAGGTGAAACAGGCTGAAAGAGCTGGTGTTTCTGCAGAGCGTCGCTGCTCTCTGCCACCTCTCTGCAGGCTAATTTCATCTTAAGGACTGTCTGTGGGCGAGCTGGGCGATTATACAATGAGAGGGAGGGAGATTCTCTCTCTGCAAAGCCTCCACATGACAGAGCAGAGAAAGAACTGAAGAGAGGAAGAGAGAGCAGGTTGTTAAAAGCTTCAGTAACCACCAGCGAGTTCCTCCCAACCTTTTCACAGTTATGTTGGCTGCGTTGGACAGACAGTAAAGCAATCACAGCCTGTTAGAAAATTAACTAAACCGGATGAATGTGGCGCTCAGAGGTTTATCTTTAAAGCAGCTTTGTGCAGAGGAACACATTTCTGTGACTGTCTGTGAGAAAACCTGCAGTTAACTTTAGGGATTTTTTTAAAGACAATGTAAAAAAAAGTTCCAAAGAAAGTTGAGACTGAACAGAAAAAGAGAGAATCAAATGTCAAAAAAGACCTCAGGAATAAGCAGAGTGGCCCATCGACCGACTGATGCGTGCGATTAAAGATGAACCACAGTTTTGGGATAAGCAGGGTAAAGTCTCAGCTGTCTGAAAAAGGTTTTACAACTTTTCTAAAACAAAGAAGCTTTGACAGGCAGCCAACTGAGCTGAAAAGCAGAAATTTCTGATCCAAACACGGCAGAGCTCGGCGGAAACACTTTAAACAAACACAGCACAAAGACTAAAGATTTCACTTCATGACCAAAAAAATGTACCCTCTTCTCTGGCACAAATACAATTATGTTTTAATCACATCTAGGTGCTAAAATTTTGTCAAAAACTGTTTTTATCCCTGAAATGAGAATCTCCAGGTGCTCAGAGTTTGATTCTGAAATCACTTTTATTTAAAGAATCCGTCCAAGAGCTGAAAATAGAAATTTGAGTTAAAGTAACTGATGTGATTAATGAGCACAAGCTGTGTCCAGATTAGTGACAGTTTTTAATTTGAACAATAATTCAGGTGATTAAAAAGTGATTTTTTTTGTATTTGATTATTGAATAATTTTGACACTTTTGTATCAATTCAAAGCACAAGCAAACATGAACAGTTAAGCCCTAAAATTCATTCTGAGTGCACACAATCTTTTACAATGATTACAAATAAACAATTTAACATCAGCTTAGAAACAAACATTTTTTGAGCTGTTTCTTCTGTGCTTAGATGAATTCTTCAGAACTTTTGGAACAAATTTAATATTTGCCTTTAAATGAGTGACTTTATTCAGAGCTTCTACTCTTTTGGTCTGAAACAAAAATCTTTGTCCGTCTGACACAAAATATTTTCCGATCATCATCAGCAGTGTTCGCGGAGGATCTGCTCTGATTTTTTTTTGTGACGGTTCCAGGACAACATTAATCACTTTAAACATTAGTTGATGTTTAGATGAATTATTGAACTGAAGTGAAAACTGCTGAACAGTTTTCAGCTGAAGGACTTTTTCTTTCTCTCCTTTATGTCTTATAATTGTCACTGGCCTCATTTCCACGGCAGCTTAAATCAAACCTCAGGAGACACAAAAAAAAAACTTTTGACTGAAGATATTACACATTTCAGCCTTTTGTAAACATTAGTGAAGCTGGAAGAAGCAGCATGGTTGTTTTTACCTATTTACTCAGTTTGAAAGAGTAGGCGTCACTTTGACTCTGATTGAAGAGAGAAATACAACAAAACTACAAATTCTGTCAGGAAGATTTAATCACTGCACTTTGCAGGAAGACACTGATCATTTTAATTTGGTGTTTTAGGGTCTGCAGCTTAGTGGTTGTAACTTTTAATGAAGGTGGGAGCTAACAAACGGAGCAGCCGAACATGTTACATATTTGAGTCACTGTAAAACACTGAAACCAGTTCAACAGTCCAATGACATAAACTCCGAATTTATCGTTTTTCTGAAGAATTGTGCGTGAAAATGCTTTTGTGTAACTCTGCACTGACAACTGACACACACACTGAAAGGTCAGTGTGAGCAGGTGGAACTTAATTAAACACACTTTCAGCAGGTACACACACCGTCATCATCCTGCACTCCTCCTTTTTCATCCCCCCATCCCCCACATCGTCATCAGAAACGACCCAAGAGTTTGTTTTCCACAAGCTCCGATGAAGTGAACTGCTTCCCCATTTAACAGAGCCTCTTCATCCCCCTCCTCCTCGTCCTCCTCTCCTGCAGGGCTAAGACAATCTGCTGTGCATGCATAAAAAATAATTTTTCACTGTGATGAAAAGACGCAGCATCTCACTTCTTCTCCGCCCACAGGACGACAGATAAAAGCTGTTTAGGTTGAGGAGCTGTGAGAGCAACACAACACGTCCCTTCAATGAAAAAAACAAACAAATGGCAGCTGAACTGTGTCTTCACTCCTTTTGTCTTCTGCATTATCCCTGTTTTTTAACATCTAATACAAAAACACAGAGAGCAGCGAGAAAAGACGACAGGAAGTGAACTCAGCTTGACTCTTGGCTGGGTTTCTCTTGTCTAAACTGAGCAGAAGAATCCTGACTGATAAAACTATTTGAATTTGTTTCAGTGAACTTAATGAAATGGCTTCATTTTTATGGGAAAACTAAAACTTCAGTCCTTTGTGCATTTTTCTAAACAAGGATTTTTCTTTTTGCAGAAGAATGTTTGAATCTCACTGGAAATTTTTAAATTGAGTTCTTGGACAAATTTCTGTCCTGATTTATTAAAATCTAAAAAGTACAAGTAAGACTCTTGTCACATAAAGGAGATTTGTCAGCTGGGATTACAAATTTCATTTTGCCTCAACAGTTTGTCTGAAATCTGGCAATGTTTTCACACCATCGGCTGATTTATTTAGGCCAGTTTATCTCAACTTTGGAAGCAGGAATCTAAACAAAAAGGATCTTTTGAAACCTCAGTGTGGGTCAGAGGTCAGTGGCCAATAAGGAGCAAACAGTGGAGATTCTGGCAGACCTGAGGACAACACGTTTGGAGATTAAAGGTCCAACAAACGAGCTGGATTATCAATACAGACAGTCGTCTCCTGAGGGACCTGCTGCGGCAGAGGACGGACAGATACAAGAGACGAGAAGAGAGCAGAGAGCGATTAGAGGAACGAGTGTCAGGTGTCATCATGGGCTGCAACATGTGCGTGGTCAAACGTCCGGAGGAGCAATACAGGATCATGTTCCAGGTAGGAAATCAAAATTGTTGAGTGTGAATCATGAAATGATGCAGGTGTTTCCTGAGGTTCATGTCAGAGCCTCAGAGCTTCATTCAGAATTAATCACACTGAACCTGCCGTCCTCAGGCCCAGGAGCCATTTGTCTCGTTGATTCTCAGCCTGGAGCCAACACGGAAACTGTGACGACATTCATGTCCGCTTGGTTTTTTAACTAATCCTGATTCTCACATGTGCAGATGTTCATGAAGGCACCAACTCGTGGAGATTTCCCAGCAGCCCCTGCTTTCATCAGGGTTTTGCTTTGGAGACAGAAATGATGGTTAAGAAATGACTGTGTGCGTGTGCATGTGTGCGTGTGTGTGTGTGTGTGTGTGTGTTGGTGTGCAATAGTGTTAATTTCGTCAGACGAGACAACGATGGGTTTTTTCATGACGAAAATGAGACGAAATCAACATCCTTAAACACTGACTGTGACGAAATTAACACGCATTTTTTGTTGACGAAAAAAGACGAGACGAAATCTACTTCATTAAATAAAAACTTAATAAAATGTCTCTTTCCTTTTTCGTCATAGACTTTTAAATTACAATCCAAAAAGTCCATTCATTGGATGCGCGTTAGTTTTTTCTCCTCCTGCGCTGCTGTGTGCTCATGCTGGTCTGTGTGTGTGTGTGTGTGTGTGTGTGTGTGCGTGGATGCTCATGTTTAATGCTTCACAGCACATAAAAAACGAGCAGCCATGTTATTTGCTGCTGTGACACGTCTGCTTGAACAGCCTGCCTGCTGTAAACTGTGCAGTGAGAATGATGCACTCAGTCTCAAACTTTCTGCAAATTAATAAACTGCAGCCAAAACTGCCAACTCTGTCCTCTCCGAGTCCTCTCAGTGTTCAGTATGGTTTATTAGAGTGCATTAAAGCAATGCACCTGATCAATGCTTACACTGGAGTTAGTGATACCACTGTAGTTTCCTCTTAAATAAATTTGCAAAGTGACCAGTCATTCACAGACCATGTCATTACTGATAGTTTTAGGCAATAGGAAAAAAACATCAATCAGAAATCAAATAAACAAAAAAACTTGATGTAAGACTGCAGGATAGATTATTAAATATTCTAAAATTTTCAATAAAAATATAGATCCATGTCGTTACCACCTATCCTATTTAAAAACAAACAAACAAATATATATAGGTCTTGTCTATTTGTGTTCTACTCTTAAAACCAGTGACTGACAAGCAGAATGTTTTTCACAACAAATGAAAACTGTTTGAGCCAAAAAATGACCTGGTTACCGCGTATTCACGGAGAAGACGCTGACAGTCGATATGAACACCATTCTCCCAGACCGAATCACACTTTGTTGTTTCAGCCGTCCACACAGGCCTCCATCCACGTCACGTGACTTCTGCCACATGACTACATTGTGTTTTTTGGTCAAATCCCACAAGAACATCAGACAAATTAGAGATAGCTTGGCTTTGTGCAGCACAGGAAAACAGAAACACCACCACCGACAAAAATGGACAGAAGGTCCAGTGGCCTGTTTGCAAGGCAGCAGCACAAGTTACAAGAAAAAAAAGCTTGTCATTATAACTTTATCACAACTTTACCAGCAACTTCATACTCACACTAACCTTATAAAGTCTGACACCAACAAACCACGCTGCTGGTTTTCACTGTCCACACTCGAGCTGTCCGTGGTGCTGAACCCTGATTTTAAACTGCAGACTGTGACTCCACTGACCTGTACTGTAACGGGCTGAGCTGTCCATGGTGCTGATCAAGATCTACCCGCTGCTCATTCTCCTCCCATGAGCCTGTTTGCCTCTGGTTCAGATCTGATTTTTTTTTATGAAATATCATAAATACATACAGTAACTACTTATCTATAACTTGTCATAAGCACTGTTCTGATGGAAAGACTTTCATACACAGGCATTAGTTGGTGAATGTTGATCTTATTATAATGCGGATATGTCTTTGATTTTAAGCCACTTAGCAGCTGTTGAGACCCCTTTAAGAAATGTTCCTTGTGTGAAATTCTAGCAGTAAAAAAGCCAACAACAATCTCAATTCTTCCTGAGTAAAATCAATGTATTATAATAAGAAACTTCACATAGCAGGGCAGCAGGACAGCAGCACACACTGAGCACGCTCAAACTGCTCAGAGTGTCCAGGACGATGGGAGAAATCAGGCAATGTGTGAAAAAGCATTGGAGGCTGCATGTTTATGGAAGAACTCACACACACACACAGATCATATGTCCATAAATATGCCTATATTGTCTCTTTGTCTCTGTGTGTGTCTCTCTCTGTCCAACTTTCTGTGTGTGTGTGTGTGCATGTGTGTGTTGTGCATGTGTGTGTGCATGTGTGTGTCTCTGTGTCTCTCTCATACACAGTTCATCTATCTCTACATTTCTGCGAACCTGTTTGGAATCTGACAGATTTGGTAAAAACCTAAAACCATCAAGCTGCTTCACATTTTCACTACAAATCATGTTTATGTGTTATATTTTTTGGGGAAGCCTTTCAAAAATGTTTGATTTTAGATCCAGAGCCCTTGAACTACAGAGTGTCCACAGCCAAGCATGTCATTTCCACCGGGGATTTTTCCTCTTTACTCTTATTGTTCAAGTCAGTTTTCCTCCTTCCTCTCTCTCATCTTTTCTTCTGGCTTAACTGCCACAGTTTTCTGAGCTCAACATTTGAACAAAACGTTGACACACTCTCCTGAGTCGGCTTTAGTCATTATCATACCCTTTATCAAAAAGTCAATGAGTTGCAGTGAGTGTGATGTCATCCGTACAATTTTTGTCCATTGTTTTTCTCTCACAGGTTACACATAGGAAAAACTATTTAGGCTATGTATTTATTTATTTAACCTTTGTTTAACCAGGTTCCTTAAGATTAAAATGTCTCTGTAAGAGAGACCTGCTTCACACCTCTGCATGTTTTCCAGATTTAAAAAAAAAAGACGGATTGTATTTGTAGAAAACAAACAAAAGGCTGGTCTCTATCCACAGACAACAGAAACAAAGGAAGGGTCATTATGTCACTCTGTGGCGCGTGAAGGGATGTTTGTGCACACTGACAGCTCTCAGCACAGTGATGGACTGGCAGAACACTCCTTCATCCCGCACTCACAGCTTCACTGGTTGTCAGTGTGAGTGACGGAGGCACCAGTATTATTTTGTTGTGTTTCAGTTTGTTTTCAGTTTGTTCGATTTACATCTTCACTTTAATCATTTGTTTGCATGCAAGTTACACTAATGTCACAAGATTCAGCCTGAACTTGTTTAGGTAAGTAACAGATTTATGTTACGAAATAGGTTAAACCACGGTAATGTGTAATAATACTGAGAGCATTCTCCCATTGGTCAGAGGTATTTCCTAATCAGAGGTCAGAAGACTTTTAGACACTGAGATTAATTCCATTTCTAAGTGCACTTCACATGGACTTTACTGAAACTGGAACCAAAGAGCACATGAGCATGATGATGTCATGACCTTTCTTTCAATTAGCCTCCTTGTCTCAATGACGGAGAGCAAACAAAAGTCCAGAATGCTTTAATTTAAGTAAGGGACAGAAAACATCAGAGAGGACTTTTTCTGACATGAATGTAAATGTAGTGTGAACTGTTGTACTAAAGTTAAACTGCTGAAAAACTGTTGACAGACACACAGACACACAGACAGACAGACAGATGGATGGACAGACAGACAGACACACAGACAGACACACAGACAGACAGACAGACACAGACACAGTGAGAAACAGCTGAGGCTCATTGACACAACTGCTTAATTACATCAGTCTGACAAAATGTCTCCCTGCTACATGTTAGCTTCTCATCTCACACCCACACACACAAGAAAACACAGTGATAGTGAGACCCACCCATATGTAGCCAAGGTGACAGGGGGCATTTATTGTGTGTGTGTGTGTGTGTGTGTGTGTGTGTGTGTGTGTGTGTGTGTGTGTGTGTGTGTGTGTGTGTGAGATTAATGAGGTCTGTAATGGATTCTGATGACCTCATGAGATTTGACTAGGAGATGATAAGCAATCACAGATACAGACCCCCCCCCGACACACACACACACACACACACACACACACACACACACAGACAGACTCTTGTGAAGGCTGTGTGACTGCACTGTGTGGAGATCACAGTACACTGAATCCAGCAGGTGAACCAGGTGTGGTGCTGTGACTGCCCGCTGTTCTTCAGGGACGGGTTACATGCAGATTCACTGTCCACTGTATATGTGACCAATAAGGAACCTTTACCTTTACATAGTGGAGCGTTTGGTAGTCAAAGAGCAGGTATTTTGTCCGCTGAGATGGCCGAGACCAGAAACAGAGCTATAGCAGAGTCAACAATGGACCGACAGTCATTCGGTCACAAACACACAGCTGTAACTGCTGGACATGTAAATATGCAGCTGTGAACACAACATGCTCCTGACGCTCTGCCACCTGCAGCTGGACAGCCTAAAGCCCGATCAGCGAGCTCCGTCTGCATTCAGCGTCTGCTGTTATCACAAAGCTGTTTGTGTAACAGCTCCACGAGAGATCGGGAGGGCGAAGACAAATCATGCTGGCAACAATATGACACTTTAATTTTAATATTTCCCAAACATAATCCGTAATGTGGTGGATAAGGATTGATAAAACAGTCCTTTATAAGAAAAACAAACAATGACAGTACGGACTGGAGCAGGGTCCTCAGTCAATGGATTCCACTTCCTCGCTAAACACTGCCGCAGAGCGTTGGAGCCTCTCAGGACGCGTTAAGCTGAACATCACAAGTAAAAATCAAATGCCAGGAATCAAACCAAGCACATCAAAGATGTGTGTGTGTGTGTGTGTGTGTGTGTGTTGAAGCAGACAGGTGTAGAGGCTTATTCCATTTCATGTGATTTCCTCGCTGTCTGGGCTTGTCTGGACACCACACTCAGTTTTCACACGTTCACCTTTTTTCTTTCTTTGACTTCTTCATCCACTTTTCTATTTGTTCTCTCTTTGTCTCTCTGCTTGCACAGGTTTTAAGCTGGGCATACAATTTTATAATCTTGTTGTTAATTCCAGCTCCTGTAGTAAATAGAGTCAATCGTATGCATTGTAAAGCCAAAGCTCACATCCCTGTGTACACTGCACGGCAAACGATGAGCAACGAGGCACAAATTCGGTTGTGCATCTCAAAAATTGGGTTAGAAACGGGCTCGAGTCGTACAATGTGTGCCCGACTGTACTTAATAAACTTATTCTTTCTCTTCCTTTCTATTTTTTACATTCTTGATTTTGTGTCCATTAATCGATCAGTCTCTTTGTCACTCCGTTAATTCATCCTTCTGTTTTCCTTCCTTCTTTCCTTCCTCCTCCCTTCACCTCATAACTTCCCTGTCCTCTTTTTCTCACCCCTCCGCTTCCTCTCCACCCCTCTCCATTGTTCTTTTGATCTGCAGCATCTGTGACTCTTCTAATTATTTTCTTTCTTGTTTCTGTTCAAAATGTTCTCTCCTTTACATTCTCTCCTCTCTCCAGCATAATTTCCATATTCTCACATGAGCATATGTTCCTATATATTTTGCTCTGTTTCTGTGATCCTGCACACGGACACAAATTCATATCTGTTCTTTTTTCATGTCTATCCAGATGTTTCTGCTTTCCACCATCTATCTTTGACTCTGTGTAAAGATAGATGAGATGACGTCAGTTAGTTAGTTAGTTTAGTTTTATTTCTGTTCATCATCCATTGACATATAT
>JAQFJA010075875.1:0-11634 GCA_029874485.1 Naso brachycentron
ATCAAGGAGGCAATTGAGATCAGGAGGCGGGCCAGGACCACCATGAAGCGGGACGAGGGGGCTTTCATGCTCTCCCAAGTTGATGAAGATGTTTTTTTAGTTTGCATGTGTTTCATCTATTCGCATTTGTCGTCGTAATTTTCACGTTTCGTCTCTTTGCATTTGTTGTCTTAATTTGTTTGTGTTTTGTCTATTTGTATATGTTGACTATATTTGTTTGTGTTTTGTCTATTTGCATTTGTTGTCTTAATTTGAAATGCGTTTGGCCCTTCTCAGTCGCTGTAATGGTCAGTGATTAATCTATAGAGCTCATTTAGAAACAGATTTACACAGGACTTTGCAATTTAGGTTCAAGTAAAAATGTCATTAACAAAAAGATGACGTCTCCACTGTAACCAAGACTAGGTGAAAACCTAGTATACGGCTGGACTGCATCTGGGTGCTTAAATGTGGTGAATGTGTTAATGGGTAGTCAGTAGTAAAGTTGATATTTTAGACAGAAGGAGCAGATAACATTACGTTCCTATGCCTTTTTTTTTTGTCGTGACCAACTTTTTGTTGGTTTTAAGTGGTATACAACATGAAAACACTAACAAGCAGATAAAGAAATTCTACACACAAAAATTGCAGAGACATTAGAGAAGGACAATAAACCATTCCTTTACCCACTCTTCCACCCACCCCACACTCCATCCCACTGTTGCCCTTTCACAAATATTTAAGAGAATGTACTTTATTTGCAATTAATGCAGGGTTGATGGTACCGTCATACTGGTCCTGTACAGGTCATCGACCGGTACCTCCACACACAACTCTATATTTCTTAAGTTCATCTGTTCACACTGATATATGGCATCAAATCATACCAACATTGATATGGCATCTCATAATTGTACACTACACTTAGACTGGACCCTCTAATATTCATCATTGCACAAATTAATTCATACAAATATCTATAATAATATTTCAGTAAGAGAGACCAAGAAAAAAAGAATGAGATAAGAGAAACTGAAAAAAGATTATTGTAAATAGACAGTGTAGACTTTGGTGCTTAGACCCCAGCAGGAAGTAGGTCACCATGGAAAGCGTTCTTATGAATTAGGTGCAGGGGTGCCTGAACAAATTTTGAAGTGGGGGGGCCAGTGAGAGGGGGAAAAAAATTACATAATGACAAGCTCCTATGCAGACATCACCGAACTAGCTCAATCATACACAATGTTTACCGTTATTGTTGCTTTAGAGCCATGAAATTGCAAATGAAGTCACTTGGCTGACCAACCCAAAACTATCTCTGCAAAGATTGTATAAATATGCTCCAATGTTCTCTCTCTCTGTCTCTCTCTCTCTCTCTCTCTCTCAGTATCTCCTTCTTTCTGTATCTCTCTCTCCATATTTCTCTTACACACACACACACACAAAGCTGTTGGAATTCAGAAACATGCACAGCACTGTTTGTTGCGTGTAGGCTACTTAAACAGAGCGGAGGAGACAGACAATCATTTTGTCAGAGACTGGACTAGCCTAACTGAACAAGCTCAGCAAATTGTTTGGTGCAGCATTTTTAAGCACAGTCAATTAGGCCACAAAAAACAGGGGCAATGCTACCCAAAAGACCAGAATTGCGCATAACTTATAATAATCAAAATAATAATAAAATATCTCCCTTGTGGCTTAGGGCCTACCTGGTTGAAGTAAGTCCGATACAACAGTCCAATAACAAAGAAGGAACTTAGCCAGATTGTGGCTAATAAATCCTCTTCACCCATGAACAAGGCAACAGCTGGGGCCTTATAGTCCGATTTGGCCTGTCTCTCTTGAACTATCTACAGTCATTTCATTCCACTAGATTTTATTTTTAAATGCGTTGTGGAGGAAAAGAATCGAGTCCACAATTGATGGTTTCAGTGCGGTCCTCCTTTTATCCACTGCTCTCCCAGCGACACTGAAGTTCTCTTGTTGCTGCTGCTGCTGCTTGCAGGGATGCTGAAGACAGAGCGCGCAAGTCTGGCAAGCAAGGGGAAGGAGGCCTGGTGTGATTTCCACCATCCTGGTACTTCAATGGTCTGGTTCAATGAAGGCTGTCACTGGCAACTGTCTTGACTGGCTAGCAGCACCAAAACGGCCCCCACCACAGCCACTACATTCCACATATCGAAAGAGGGAGGAT
This sequence comes from Naso brachycentron, assembly GCA_029874485.1. Classification (NCBI taxonomy): domain Eukaryota; kingdom Metazoa; phylum Chordata; class Actinopteri; order Acanthuriformes; family Acanthuridae; genus Naso; species Naso brachycentron. Next base: position 2,171 of record JAQFJA010075875.1, read on the forward strand.
GTGTCTGTCTCAATTGTAGTGCAACGGCTACAATGCACATTCCCCGTGTACTCTTTTGTTTCACTCATGACAATCAAATCAAAGGTGGTGTTGAGAGGGAGTGATGTTGGGACCACATCATGATGGAGAAACTCTGCTTCTGTATTTGGTTGAAGATGTCTTGGTATATAAGATTGAGGTAGTGGAGGGGTGGAGGTGGGTCACGAGAATTCTTGTGACACTGAAATGACAGCAGAATGACAGCAGAAATAGAGAGCATTTTTAGAGTTTGACCGCTAGCAGGGGGAATGGCTAGAGGAGAGTGTGTCGGTGAGTGACTGGATGGGAATGAGATTAAGTAGGTGTGGTATTAGAGACAGCAGGAAAAATGCTTGTGACACAGGGTGCTTCTCAAGTCTCTTATTTGTCGTTTCCCTGCTCCTCAATCCTTGAACTGGAAGTTGTTTTGGTGATGCCATCTTGCAGACCATCCCAAAGCTCTTATTTGTGCACCAGGGAGCAAGGAACAATTAGCAAGGACGAGTTCATCCTCTGAAGAAGTCTCCCAGTTTAGCAATCGGGTATAAAAACTCCGCCTCCACAGCTGGATCAGCTGGCATGAACACATTAAACAGCTGATATGAATGCCTTGGATGAATGAGTAAGTAACACAACAAGACAAGAATTAAGACTTACATCATGACCACTGGTGAGCAGGTAGCTTGTCCGTTAGAAGATATGACAAATTATCTAATAGGTTGTATCAGAGGGAATAAAATCAATGTAATAGTAATAGCAGATGTTTAAAAAAAAAACATACTACGTGCAATTACACAATATACAACCATTCATAGATAATATGACTGTGATAATACATATATGAAAACGTCATATTGAGAATTAGTGAATATTGGAAAAACAGAGGAGAGGGACTCTAACATTACATAGAATTTGTAGTGTTTGTGGAAATAAATGAATAGGCAGTTATTTCCAAATCACCCCACCTCTCTCTCTTTATTGTACAAATTCATGTACAAGCTAAATTATACAGAGATATAACAAAACAGAAGCAACAAGACAAAATATCAGATACCAGGGGATACACATCATTCAATTACAAAGCCAGAGAACAAAAACATTAAAAACATTAAAGGAGGTACAAAGAGTTACCATTTTAAACGCCTTTTTGTCTTTGGAGGAGAGAATAGTTTTAATGTATTGTTTGGTTTCATGTTCAAATATAATAAATGAGGGCTTTGATTTACTAAATTTGGATTTTGTATATGAACTTTTGCTAAAATGATAATTAGATTAATAATATAATGTTCTTTAATTTTTTTGTTACCTTTATGGAAACCAAACAAGACATTCTCTAGACATAAAGTAAAATCGGGGTCAATGTTATTAATAACGAACCCACTCAAGTCCCTCCACAGCTTCTTCGTATGTTCACAGTGCCAGAATAGATGAATAAGTGTTCCTGGGAGTACATCACAGAATGAACAGTTTACACTGATGTCCTTTTTAAATCTAATAAGATAATGACTTGCTGGATAATATTTATGAAGAATTTTAAAATATACTTCTCTTACTTTGTTTGTTAAAAGTTACTTGAAGGGAAAGTAGACCAGATTTTTCCAAATAAGGTCTTTTACCAAGTTGCACCAGTAGTTAGCAATACAAGGTACGCAGATAACATCACTTTGAAATAGATGACATACACCTTTGTTGTTATTTTTGGTAGACAAAAAACAAATCCTACCCACAGGAGTATCTGCTCGATCAGGAATCTGTAAAACAGGTCTTTGTTCTTCTGTTACAACTTTAAATAACATTAGGACCCCAGAGGGGACAGCATCCATGACTACAGCGTACTCCTCTGGAGTTACAGGTATTCCATATTCGGAGAGAAATTCTGTGTAGCTCAGCAAAAACTCATAACCATTAAATAACTGTGTTACCGAAATAATATTATGTGTGAACCATTTCTCATAAAATAAAGGTTTTCTCCTATATACATTATGTTTATTGTTCCAAATGAACTATTTGTGAGGCTTAAAGTTATGTTTATAAGTGAAGGACCAAGCAAGCAACATTTGTTGTTGAAAATTAGAGAGTTTCAGGGGGATCTTTACAATCTTATAATTACAGACTAATATAAATTTAAGGCCACCTAATTTGGAGAATATGTACGTACTTGCTTAATCCTCTTCGTTCCTTGGGGAACATAAGGTTGCGACTATCTGCTTCCATCTGGTCTGATCCTGCGCAGCATGTTGTGCCTCGTCCCATATTAGGTTTGCTGTTTTCAATTCTGAGGTCACAGTTCTCCGCCAGGCTGTTTTTGGCTTCCCTTGTACTTCTTTCCAGGTGGGGTCTATCTCAAGGTTACTTTAGGAATACGGTCCTGGTCCATTCTGAGTACATGTCCGAGACATCTGAGCCATCAATGTTTAATTTCCAGCACCACAATTGGACAGTTTGTCTTTTTATACAGGTCCTCATTGGAGATCTTCTCTGGCCAAAAGATATGACATATCTTCCAGAGACATTGTGGAATGCACTGATCTTTTTCATGTCAGTCTCAGCCACTCTCCAGCATTCTGAACCATACAGCAAAACTGATTTAACATTACTCTTACAGTCGGATCGTGGTGTTTAGGCTGTATTGCTTTGATCTCCAGATGTTTTGGAGGCTTGCAAATGTGCTGCGAGCTCCTCCGAGCCTTATACTGATGTCCTTGCTGCGTGCATTGTCCTTGCTGAGGAGACTTCCCAGGTACGTAAATTCCTCGACATAATCAAGGGGGTTGCTGTCCACAGTGATTGGTGCGTGTGGTGTTTTGGAGAATATGTGGTGGGGTATAACGTTCCAAATTGATGTGGGGTTGTTTAGAATTGACTTTGAATGTATTATTGAGGGTGGTAAAGTTGAGGTTTTGCAAATTGCACATGCGTGTCAATAAAACGGGCAAGCGAAATATGAATAAAACGTGCGTGTAATGTATAAACATGTGTTCAAATTTATAAAACTTGCACATGAAAAAGAATATGCGAGAAAAATATGCGCTCTGCAGATTCTCTTCTTTCACTGGTTCTTTCTTTACATAGCTTTCTGGCTTGCCCTTTGCTAAACCTGTTTTTACCTGCCTTTGCTACAAACTGTGGGAAATTCCCTCAGGCAAAGTCTGCAGAGATGCAGACTTGTGGAAACTGGCCATAAAGCAGCTGGGGTGTAGCTAAGGATTTTGGGCCCCAAGACAGAAATTTACACAGGGCCCCGCTTAGACAGCCAACCAAGCAAAAAATTTTGCATCATTTTACGAATAGCTATGCACTTTAACGTATTTTTGAACTATCATTTCCCTATATTAATGTGAAATATTTTTACTATGGTTAAATGATGATGAAATTATTTGTAGTATTATTTCCTTCACATTTGTTTATGTATTTATTGCCCTCATTTTCTTAACCTCCATCTTCTGTCCTCTCCTCCTCTTCACAACCCTCAGAAAAACCTTCATTTTCCCTGTGTTCCTCTCTTCCATCATCCTCATCTTCTTGCTCTCTATCTTCTACAAGGACAGGACCCTCTACAAGCATGAGGCATATTAGCCTCTTACTAATTATAGCCTAACATACAATACAACAGGCTAGTGAGGCTACATGATGTTAGTGTTGCTATCAAGTTCCTCTCAGTTGACACTGCTATAAATGATTGCTTGGAATAACTCTTGTTTGCCACCGTGAGCTTACCTTGGCTCACATCCTCAATTACATCATCAGGGGATGGGGTACCTGCTGCCTTCCACTCTCTTTGGCTGTCTCTGTATCTGTGGGCCATGGGGTTCATGATGTTAAGCTTTGCTAGGTAATGTTAATATTGATAATGTTGCATCAGTTTGTCGCTATGGTGCTGATTAGTTTATGTTATGCAAAAATAAATTTATCTTGTTTGACTGCATCCAAACTAAGCGACAAGCCAATGCTAGTTTTGCAAGCTGTGCATACAGGATTGCCATAACTCTTAACCTGCTTATTGGATAGACTACCAGGCTAATCAACAATAATTAAAAGATAGAAGGGTCGGACTATACCATTTGCACATTTTTGAGGGGAGGAGACAGAGGCCCCCCAGTATTTTTATTTTTTTAGTAGCTTCTGCTCTCACGTCACGTGCGCTGCATCTTTTTTTGTTTAAGTTAAACACTTGAACTTTAACTGCCTTGTCTGAGAGGATTGTTGTTGGACTATAAGTTCTTCTTGGAATAAGGATTAAATTGAGGAAAAACGTGCTGTATTTTGTATTCTCTGCCATAGGCATTTATAATATTAAAAAAATGCAGAATAAATTGATAACTCATTGTTAATTTTTCCAATGATCAATCAAGGAAATTTCCTCAAATGCCCATCCCTAGCTCCAAACCAGCCAATGAACTGCCTTGGTGGAGAGGGGTATCTGTGATGTCATTATTTGTTTCACAGTCTCTGCTCATGACCAGAGGAGACGGTTAGTGATCATCTGAAGCTCAGGCTGTCAACAGAGAACAAGAAGCACATTGCTGCTGATGCTGATCCTCCTGTCAACCTCACACTCTGTGTTATCCTCATGTGAACAAGAAGCTGACACACTCACACACTCCTTCACTCGCTCCCAACCTGCAGGGAGCAGCTCACACTTTGCCAGCAGAGACCCTCAGCTGCTTCTCATCAGTGTCGGGTTCGGCTGCAAACCGCATCTGTGTGCCAAAGGTCACCGTCTGTCTGACTGGTGAGTCATGAACCCAAACAGCAGAAAATGTTGGTGCGGTAAAGAAGCATTCAGTGCTCACATGTTCCTCTGGTCTGCAGGATCATTCATAGATGAAACCTGCTGACTTGTTCTCTCGTTATCTGCGTGAACATTTATTCATCCCCTGAAAGCTTGAATAAATGAAACTCTTTCACACGTGGGAAACGCTTTGTCTCCAGTTTGTCTTTTTACTCTGATTTGAAAACACGGATCCAAAAACCCTGTCTCATACAGATCACATACAAAAGAAATGTGACACCATCAAACATCAAAGTCCAGCATAGTTAAAAAAACCCAAAAAACCAAACACCTGTGAGGAAGTTGCGTCGGCAGCGTCGTTGATCTTCACATCACAGAGCAGCTGCATCATCTGAGACGGTCCAATCAAACCACCGAGAGTCAGAGGACTTGATGCTCCTACAGCTTTTATTTTCATAGTTTTCTCAATAATACTACTACTACTACTACTACTACTAATAATAATAATAATAATAAAAACAATAATAGAAATGAGAATTTTAAAACTACTTTTTAAATTTTCTGTTTGAAAAATCCAAAGTCTAAATTAAAAACACTGATTTCATGACTTTTTATTTCTGGATAAGAGAGAAATTTTCGTAGCCTGACTTTGTGTTAATGTTGGCTGTTTGAAACAAGGTGTCATGACTCGTGACGCATGGACACAGGAGCTGCTATGATCAGGTGTTTTAGAGGAAGAGTTTTATGAAACTCACGAAGTTATGGGTTAAAAACAATCTGCAAACATCTCATCACACCTGGCTCCATGTTTCTGGCAGGGGACAAACATTTTAAATCTGTCCTTCAAAGCTCGCCAGGTGCTTCTCATGCTGGCCTTTTGTTGCTTCTCTGTTAACTACAGAGTGTGCTTAAGACCTGAAACTTATGAAGAGTGTCTTCAGAAAAATTCTGCTGTGACTTTTAATGCTTTAGAAATAAAACTGACTTGTTTAGCTCAGCAGTTTAACTCACCAATGACACGTTACGTTTACAGACATTCATTAAAAACAAAAATCTTTCAGTGCAACAAGCATCGTCTGTGTTTGAATCTAAGTGAGCGTCAGCTCATTAGAGTGACGTTCTGCTACGTGTCACACTGATGTGAGTTAAAACCTCATAAAATTATAAACCCTTCACGAGCTCCATCCTGCCAGTAATATTTAGCGTCTCCTCATTCCACTAAGGGTCCGTACGTTATTTACAATGAGGGGTCACCAGAGGATTTTTGAGTGCTCTAAAAATAAAAGGCTGTGATCCTCCCTCAGCCAAAAAACATTTTTTCTGGACCCTCCCCAAGTGATTAGGGAAAAAAAGTGGACCCTCCCCAAACAAACGTTTACTAACCAATACTTTTAGCTTGTGAAAGAGTGTTATAATAACATTTTTTGTTCAATTTGATCTCTTTTCTTTTAATAGTTTTGGTTTGTGTTCACATTTTTATAACTGCAATATACAGCAGCTCTGCAAATAATGTTGATAAAACTTACCTTTCCTTTATATTGCCTTCATATTTCAATCATCCATAGCACTCATAAATGTGACCCACCACTGCGTATTTGGATGACAGATATTAATTTCATTCACTAGATGTCGCCATGTTGTCATCTGTCTATCCAAGTTTGGCTAACGGCAGCTTGCGTACAGAACAGAGCTGCAGCAGGAACACAACGATAACTGTAATGAAGGACAAGCGGGATGTCATTCCTAGCTCAGAGTACTCACCTCTGTGGTAAATGGAATGCAGCATAATTTGCCTTTTTCACACAGGTCGCCACTGTAATTCCAAAACGAGGCTCGGTTGGGCAGGCGCAGCTTAGCAGCACAACAACGCCAGAGGCATCACTTTGTCCACTTGCGATGGATTTTAGAAATGACTGGAAAACGGTGGAATGTCCGACCCTGACAGCATGCCCTCCTCTTGTAAGAATTACACCCAGAGACAAGGCAGTAAGATGACATCCATGCCAGTGAAGTGATGCCTCTGGCGTTGTTGTCTGCTATGATGTCTCCTCTGGGCACGCCCAAACAAGCCTAGTTTTGGAATTACAATGGTGACTTGTGTGAAAAAGGTGAATACCAGTAGAGAGCCACTGATTCGCTCGATACTGTACATGCCCACTATCTGAATAGGCCAAGCATAAAGATCGACATACAGGGCAGCCAAAAAGAAATGACTCCCTGGATCATACTCAATAGTCTGGCCAAGAGTGCAGTCATTTAAGGAACTCACTATACTAAAAACAGTGTACCTTCCTTCTGACTCAAATTAAGAAAGCATGACCCTCCCCTATTTTCCTCCAGTGTACCCCGCTCATAAATATTGAACGGTTCCTAAACAAGATTTAAAGGAATTTTCAGCCATGATGCGTTCTGTTTGTTTTTAAGGGTCTCCTAAGGTGGACTTTTGATGAATCATAGATGTTTGAACAGAGCTTATCATGTTAAAGTCAGTTGTGTTCATCAACGGTCATAAGGGGCAAATTTATATGTGGCTGAAAGTGGTACTGCAACTAAAATAAACAGTGTTCTCACTGTAGATTGGAATAAAGAGACAAGTGTTAAACTGTTTGCACTTAAAGTGGAGATGAAAAATGGAACAATATTAATGTAGGTTGTTTGATTTTTCCGGAAAAAATGGCACCAAATTCAAACTTTATATTTATCAAGTATTGCTAGAAAACTAGGTAGTAATTCACTCTTTCGCCAATAGGGCACAGCCATCTTAAGACAAGCTAAGCGGCGATGTCACAGGGGAGCCCGCTCATTGTTCTAATGGCCCATTGATCTGATGGCTCACTGTTCTGCCCGCATGTGTGAGATGCACCAACGGGCCGGTGTTCTGACTATTTCTGCTACCTATCGAAATGTGCTACTTTGCGGTTCTGCGCATGCGCAATGGAAAGTGGTTAAGTTTAGGCAAGATGTGCAGATGGTTAAGGTTAGGGCAAAATTACTGGGTGGGACATTATGATTAGGCATATGAAATACATTTAGTCAGGCCTAAGAAATTTGGTTAAGTTTCTCAGTTCGCGCTACAGAAGCATTTTTCGACAAAGCAGCAGAAATCGACAGAACATCTCTCTGTTTATGTTCATCTTGAAAGGAATGGAGGAGGCATTGAGCAACTGGATGTCTGTAATATTGGTGCATCTCACAACATGCGGGTGGAACAGTGAGCCGTCAGAACAATGGGCTGTCGGAGCAGCAGTGCGGCATCGTCACAGGCATGGTTCTGATTTGACATTGTCAGGGGATATGTGGCGGACATGTTGCATCACTGGTGTGGGTAAACCTCCATAGCTGTTTTGATGGATGAGCTGGAGTTTGGGATTTTTCATGTGGACATGAGAATGCGAGAGAAGAAGCATTGTAAAGGTAGTGAACAGTTAAAAGTTATTTTTTTTAAGGTGAGACTTATTTTCTTATCTACCTAATAAGCCAATTCTCTAAGAGGAGAAAGCTTCTTTTACAAAATAATGTTAATGTATCCAAGTTACTTTAGAAACAGCAAGATCTTGCTGGTGTCTTAATGTTAAGAATCAAAAGACTGTTTTGTTTGCTGACAATTGGATAGGCACAGGTTTACCTACCCGAACCAATGGCTTGGACCAACGGTTGGCAGCTAATGTTAGCTACATTAGCTGCTGATGATCACGTTGACATTACGGTAATGCTGTCTAAACTTAACAACAACGTTAATCATTCAAATCATTGTTGTGAACCAACACCTCGATGGAGACAAGTTAAACACACTCGCCAACTGCCTTCATCAAGGCATCTATCATTAACTATAACGTTAGCCAGCTTTACACCAATGTCAACATGATCAACAGCAGCTAATGTGGCTAACGTTAGCCAAACCAAACCGACACGTCTACAGACCACATATCATAATCAAATTATTCAGTGAACAAAATAGCCTTTTTATCCTTAACATGAAGACACCATCAAGGAATTTCTGCTTCTAAAGTAACGCCAGCATTTTGGAAATGAAGAGCTCACTTCTTTAAGACATTTGGCTTATAAGCTAACGTTACATGATAAAGTTAGTCTCACCTTGGAAAAAAAAAAAAACGTTTTACCAAGTTTACTTCTCACCACCTTTGTTTTGGTTCCTCTCTCATGTGTGCATGTCCACATCAGTAATCCAAAACTCCAATTTGTACGTCAAAACAGCACCATACCGACAATGCAGTGTATGCCCCCCCCACAAGCAGAACCAGAACCATACCCATGACGCTCACTGCTTAGCTTGTCTGAAGATGGCTGCACCCTATCGGCCAAAGAGTAAATTATTGTCTTGTTTTCTAGCAATACTAGGTAAAAATGAAGTTTGAATTTTGGTGCCATATCTTGCCTTAGGTAAAAATCAAACAACCTACATTCATATTGTTCCATGTTTCATCTCCACTTTAAACTGTAAAAATTTTAGATTTTGTTAAACTTCCTCTGAACCTGGAAAGGTTTTTTTTCTTATGCTGTTGAGCAGCCAGTGTTTCTGCCTCAGTCTGACTACAGATTCATATCAACACATTTTAAACAGATACTAAAAACCCTTCCTCTGGAAACAAATGAGCACAATGAAGCGAGAGACTCTAACGAGTAAACATCTGCTGTTAGATCCTCTTCATTTCCTCTCATCAGAACAACAATCATCCTCTTTACTGCAAATAAC
>JAQFJA010075907.1:0-11632 GCA_029874485.1 Naso brachycentron
CCTTTTTCTCTGCATTAAAGAGAGTGTAAAGTTCTATACTTTGGCTATTTATATTTTGATGTATCAAAATAATCATTGTGATAACTTTCTAAAAGCTTTGCACCATTTGTACACCAGTGATAGCGTTATCAACTCATCAACTTCAGTAGTAGTTATCTTTAAAAGGATAGTTCACCCAAAAAAGATAATTCAGTCATCATGTACTCACCCTCATGCCAATGGATAGTTGGGTGAGGCTTTTTTTGTCCTCAAAACACTGTTGGAGTTTCACAGGAAAAAGGCGTTGCAGTCATGTCCCAAACAATGGGAGTGAATGGTGACTTGGAGTCAAATGTAAAAAAACAAACAAACAAAAAAACCCCCATGAACATGAAATGCCCCATACTGCTCATCTGAAGTAATCCTCGACATGCCAAGCTGTTTTTGAAAAATGTCACTGACGTCATGTTTTTAGCTTCACAAATGGGGGAGCCTGACAGGAGCCACGTTCACAGCATGTGCGCACACACTGTCTGAAGCTCGTGCAGCAGCTCCAGGAGTGACCAAGGAGAGCTTGCATATTTGCAGGATCAATTGGAGGGCAAGTTTGGCAAGTCTGGTGTCTGTTGCCGGCACCGGACTTCTGCGCAACATCAAACACAGGCTTCCAGGCTTCAGGACATTACTTTGGACAAGTAGTACGGCAGCATTTCAGTCTGTACCATTTTTCAATCAAATCCCAGTCACCATTCACCACAATTATTTGGGAGATGACTGGAAAGCCTTTTCCTGCTGAAACTCTAGTAGTTTTGTGGACTATAAGACTTCACCCAACCTTCAATAGCAATGAAGGTGAGTAGTTAGTGACTTAATTTTCATTTTTGGGTAAAATATCCTTTTAAATTCCTGCAGTCTGCCTTTGTGGTTGCTCAAGTTCCTCTCATGGCATTAATTAAAATCCTAAACTCATCCATCTTTATAAAAATAACATATTCAAAACTTACTTCCATGAACAAATTCCCCTCATGCATTATCAAAGTTTTAGATCCTGTAACACTGCACCATTGCCTTCATTTAGTACTAAAACAGCCCCCACCTCTATCTCCAGTCATTACTCCACTGCTTGCCGGCAGCTTGAGCACAACTGCCTACATTGGACTCTGCTCATCAAACACAAACCACTGCCTCTTTCCTTTACACTAGCTACTGTATGCTGCACAATCGCAGGTGGTAATATAGCAGTTATTCAGCTTTGTTCAAAATCGGAAGCCAGTTCAGAAAAAAATACGACAAAAGAGGGATGCAGATTTGCCAACAAGTTGATTAAACAGATGGTAAAGTCAGCTATTTATGTGTTGCTCTTTGTTATAAATCAAACAATAATTGATAACCTGAGCCTTTAGCTTAAATTCATCATTATGATATGGAAAGGCCCAACCCACAAGCTGAAGTTATTGGTTCCTCCGGAATGCGACATAATTAAACTTGACTGTCTGAATCCACGTCTGATGTTTCCATGTTTTCTGCCATCAGTACACTGAATTTTTCGAGTTAGAAATGCTTATCCATGGCATTAATTGCTTATTTCTTTTGAATAACATGCAGATAAAACACTCAAATGGACTTGTTTACAATTTGAAAAACTTAATTTTTGTTGAAGCAGGTTATCAGTCCTGTTAAACTCAAAATTAAGCTGGTGCGGAATGTGGAGAAATCCAAAATCCTGCTACTTTCTAACAGCTAGGAGCTATCAACTGAAAAACCTTCTGTGGCTATCAATGCCCAAAGAGTCGAAACTGAGATGTTCTTGAATTGTAAGTATTTTGGTATGATTATTGATCAGATCATGTCATTCATATCACATTATACATTAAAAACCATGCACCCAAGCTGAGGTTAAAGTTAAGAGTCTCTTAAGAAAAATGAATAAATCATGTTTCTACAAGGCAGATAAACACCTGATATTGACAGCTATTCTGTCTTTAATGCTGCCGAGTGCTGTTTGTACAGACATTCCCAATGGTTTAGTTTTATATATGAATTTATCTTTGGTAGAAATATGTAGATATCAAAACTGATGTTGGTACTTTTGAGTTAAAAACTTTAAAACACACTGCTTGTTTCTCCTTGAGTGGCTTAGAGACAGACGTCTGGAGCTTGTTACCATTGGTTTGTGGAGAAAAGTTCTCTCAGTCACTGTGGGACTTTTAAATGTTTCATGCTTTGTTTAACTTGGATAGTCTTGAAAAAAAATTATACCTTATAACCTTATATCCATAACTGGATTTTATCTATACAACACTTTTACAACATTTTCAGCCTTAAGTGGAAATTGTCTCTACTGTTTTATAGTGTGTGACTGTTGTCTAAGCTGTTTATGTTATTGGTATTTATTGTTATCAGTGTTGTGTAAGTTGGGTGAGCTCAAAGTTCAATTCACACAAATTAAAATGAACTACTTCTACTTCACAGTTTACAAATTACAATCTTGAACTATTTTCACTGAACCAAAAATGAGCTAGCTCACCTTCATTTTTTTTTCAATTAGCTGCTCTGAGCTTTTATTTTGCTATAGGACCCCCTCCCATCCATCCATCAGAAGTGTTTAACCCCTTGAACAATTTGTCAATGGTGTCTTACTTTGCAGTGGAAAAACAGGTGCAGCAAAGTTAAACTGTAGTTGCAATGGATATTTTATTTAGCCTGCATGAACCAAATTAATATGCAGCCTTTCAAAAACAATAAATGCATTCATATGCTTTCAAGTGAGCTAGTGGCTACATAGCAGGCTCTATCACTGACTTTACACCATTAGCTGACAGATGTAGCTACGATGAGTAACTTTACTTATCTTTTCATAGAACGTCTTTAAACATGGATTCCCGCGAACTGCGTCCAAATAGCCTTAACATGCACGCAGCGCATGCTCATGACGTAAAAGTAAACACAAGCTGTGCTCCAATTCAGGAGCCACATCCTTTGAATATGGCGGTTGGCCGCAAAGGCTGATCTGAACGTAAATAAGCATTTCCACACAGTGGTGTGTCTCAGTGTCGGCAAGGGGACATTTACTATTGTGGGAGCGCAGTTAGATGAGTGTGTTTAGTTCACCGTTTACCAAAAATTGTGGGCATGTTCAGTGAACGAAATGTCTCAACAGAACTGAACAGATTTTTGGAAAAAGAATAGAATCAGAAAAGAAAGAGATAGGAGAAGAGAGATTGAAAGACGGAAATCTCTTAAGTCTTTTTAAGTTCTGTCCCAGAATGGGAACTGGGCAAATATTATCAAGCGAACTACAACCAGCCATATGTTTTCCTCTGAATCAAATTTGAATGCTCATCATGATCCACACAAAATCCAGTAACTCAAGCTCCTTTGCATTTTCATTGACACACCATGATCTCTGTGGAAGTCACTTCTTTCTTTCTTCCTTCCTTCCCTTTCTGGGACTCCTGCCACCAAACATCCACTGCCACCACTGTACATTACCCCTTACCTAGCTAAAAGTGTGTGATTGTATTAATTAATCCTTATTATAAAACTATCTGTCACAGATTTATCAGTGTGCTCCGAACATCTGTTGAAGTGTGGTTTTATAAGACTGATTGTTCAAGCTAGCATTAGCAGGTAGCTCTGACCTCGGAGCTCACTAATGCATTTTTTTTAAACAATTAATTCATTTCTTGATCATGCTAATCTAAACACTTCTGCTTGGTATGAGCATCTCACATATGTTCAACTGGCACATGCACCGTCCATTTCTTCTGCCTCAGGCTGTTATGTTGTGAGGACAACGATTGTTGGGATGAGTGGAATTGTGCATGTGCATGTGGTGGTCCCTGTGTGTAGGTGGCCTTGTTAAACGTAAGGAAAGGTAATCCATAAATCTCCACGATGCACTTTTCTCATCCATTGTTTTTCCAACCCTTCTCCTCCCTCTCCTCTTCTCTGTATGTGGGTTCTTTGGTTACTGTTGAAATGGCCTTTTGTTGCAATCATATCTGAGAGCATACCATGGCCCAGGAGCATACATTCACTCCCAGCACATGGAGGAGAGCCAGACAGAGCCCAATGAAGCATGAACAATGTTTATAGAGAACAAGTTCTCTTAGCAGGTCTTATTCAGCTATTGACCCACACCCACCCACACATGACAAGATGTACCATATAACCTGTACAGTCCTCACAGAAAAGCATTCCCTTTGTTTTTCAGGCAGAAATAGAACAAAAAAGTCTGTTTTGAATCACTTTTGAAGAATGTCTTCAATGGCAACACATTGAAAGATGAGGTCAAATAGACGACAGGAAAATGAAGTGCTATTACCCTCGCTTTCTGTTTGTCATACTCAGCATTATTGCTCTCATGTCTGCACATCTTTGAAAACCATCTCTGAAGCCTTTACTGTGGGTTGATTGTGCTATTCAACCTGTCTGCCAATTTTGCTCCCTTTTTCCTCCCTGTTTTCGAGCGATGCTATTGATTCCTTTTGTCCAGCCTGCATGTAGCCTCGCTGTTAGCAAAATGATTTGGGCTTTTGCTTTGACAGGTGTGCTAAAAATGAGTCACAGCTAATGTGTGCCGACCAGCTGAATGATTGCTGCAAAATGCATCGCACACAGACCGCCCCATCCTAACCAAAGCCCAATCAATGATGGCAAACATGTCATGGATAAACACAAGAGGAGAAAGCATCTTATCAGTGAAACATGAAGGAACTTGTTATCGATTTCCAAAACAAGCCAAAGTGAGAAAACAGGAAAGAAAAGTAGGAAAAAGAATTAGGAAAGTAAAGGATTAACAGATTACAACTCATCTCTGTGCTCTTTAGTCAAGTCTGTACATGCTGTATTTGTATTAGGCATGTTCACAGATGGTTGTGAAGTGCCTTTTAACCATTTTTATCCTTCCTGTTGCCAAACTGTATCCATAATCTGGACAGCCTTTTTAACCATTAGGTGAAAACAGCAACTCGTACAGTACAACTCCTCGCCCTCCCTCCATCCTCTCACTGTCCCTCGCTCTCCAGGTGATTTTCCATGGACTGTTAAAAGCGAGGGAGTGTGATGAATGGCCACACTGGTCTTTGATGAACTAGGGAAATGTGTATACCACCCACACTGTCCTGTTATATTTAAAGCTGAGCAGTTAGCTGACATGTCACGCCTTATTTTTCTCTCTGGGGGGTGCATTTAAAGTATTCTCTACCAGCTGACAAAGAGGAAAAAGGAGTAAGCTTCCTGAGTCTATAGACTGTATTATTGGGCCTACTGTAAATACAAGCCATTTGTAAAAGAGTCACATTAACTGATTTAAAAATATTGATTTGACTCACCCGGTTATGTTTACATAACTGCTGCAATGCCGCTCTTGCACTTAGGAACAACATTTTCAAAAGACAGCACAGAAAACAAATCTCCTAAAGACAGTGATCTCATTTTAAATGGAGAAATTAAAGTCATAAAACAACTATAACGTAATTTCCATTCCATAATGAAAAGATTTTTTTTTTTTTTAATTTAAAAAAAAAATCGCCTTTACAAGTACAGGTACAGCAGTCAATAGGAACATGCGGTCTTTAGAATGACCTGTGATTGGTCGAGAGATGTCTGTCATAGTCTTCATTTTCTAAAGCCTAAATACAGAGCAAAGGAGAGCTGCAGAAGTCTAGTGTTCTTTCAGACCACCTGAATTACAATATGTTCAAAGGGTATTATGGAATTCTTTGCTCGATGATACCAAAAATAAACTGCCCACCCCAGCTTTAACTTTTGCTGCAGCACAATGTCACGTCACTTAGTAAAATGATTGCAAATTAAATTCTGTGTGCATATGTGTTCTCATGTTTTGGATTCTTCTTAAACCTTTGCTTGTTTTTTTTTTTGTTTTTTTCTAGTAAAGCATTGCATCATTTGGCCTTGATATTTCAATGAATTCATCTGAGGAGTTCAGGGTGGAAAGATCTTGATAGTTTCATGGCTAGCAACTCCTAGACAAAATAATTTGAAACATGATAAGGGACCCAAACTAGACGCAGCTGTTTTGTTTGGGTCACAAGCCAAAAAGGATGGGAACTGCTGGTTTGATATTTAACAATGTGTTACATTTTATGTGCTAATCACATGGTATTTATGTAAAATCTTAATGTGCAAAGCAGCCCGGAACTTTATTCCTAAAATAAATGTAGTGGAGAGAGAAGTACTACATTAAAGTCTAAAACATAGCAGATAGGTGTAAAGCAGCAGAAAATGTGAAGTACAAACACCTCAAAATTGTACTACAGTCCAGTACTTTAGTAAATGTACTCACTTGCTTTACACCACTGACCAGTGAGCAGTCAAAACCATAAACGAGACTGTTGGACTAAGGCAACATATTTAAGGTAGGAATGAACTCACTAGGGACGGGCATGATTAAATGATGATCGATAATTGATTGATAAGGATTTTGTCTATCACGTAAAATTTCTATCAAACAGACGTAACGTAACATAAATAGCCTACTGCTTGTGTTGCATTGTGTGAGTCTTGAAACGATTAACTATATGGCAGCAAATAGACATCTTACCAGGGGGGGGCGATACTACTTTTAGGAGATAGAGCCTATGACCTGCTGTCATGGCCACCGCAGATATCAAACAAAAACACAAAGAGGTCGAGGCAAAGTTTGGCGTGAGACCATTTCAGATTTAAAAATGATAAAGTTCGTTATAAACAATACAAAGCCATGTGTAGGTACATGACAATGACCCCAGTGATGTACGACTGGAACAATGTAACATAACGTTACAACTGACCCTGATTAACTTTAATGCATCCTCCTGTCAACCTACCATCACTTCAGTCTGAGCACAGAGGACCCGCAAAGCACAACGGTAAATAATGTTTTTTGATTAAGGTATTGTCGTTTGATATGATTGTCTTTTGGAATTGTTTCTTAAAGAGGCTCAGTTGTGTTTAAGTGCGTCGTAGTGTCGGAGGCTCACGCTCGGCTGCTTTCACGTTTCATGCGCTGCCTATCTTTTAACAGTTGAACTTTAACTGCCTTGTCTAAGAGGATTATTGTTGGACTATAAGTTCTTATTTGAATAAAGATTTAATTGAAGAAAAATGCACTGTTTTTTATTTTCTGCCAGGCATTTCTGATATAAAAAATAATGATTGAATAGATAATTGATGGTTAATTTTCCCAGTGATCGATCAAGGAAATTTCTTCAAATGCCCATCCCTAGAACTCACAGCTAAAACTCTTTGTCCATTCTTCTGATATGGTCATGCCTTGGAGGAATAACTTCCCCATGGCTGCTTCTGATTGTGCGCTGTTGCATAAGCACTGAAGCACCAACAGGCAATTGGCAAAAATAATTCAGGACACCTAAGACTGAAAACTGCCCCCTCTAATGGCAAAGCCCTTTTTGTTCCACAGTAACAAACAGAGGACATACAGCCACACTCGCATTTTGTTGCAAAGCATTCATTTTAAATGAAGTAAGATTGATGTCAGCTAAATAAAAACAAATTATTCTCCTTCTGTGTTGCCACAAAATTTATAATTAGGCTTGTCTGTATTTTCTGCCAAATTGCTACCGTACAGTATCACCAACCATCCAAGCAGCAAAGATTAGCTGCCATTGTGGATTATAATCCTTCCCATATTGGCCAGTTTCACCTGCTGCCTTCCACTCCCTAAATCACTGTGGACACATTCACGACCCTCAGCCCAGATAATATCTGAGTGACACTGCAGACTAATTTGGTCCTTTCTTTTCTTTCCTGCTAACAAAAATGTCATCAACTGTGCTGAACATATCATGGTTGATGAGTAGAAACAAGATACAGATGTACAAGAAGAAGAAAGAGGATGTAGGTGCCCCGGTAAGACCAAACAATTTTCACAATGATGGATGTTGTTCAGAAAGGCAGATGGTGTCCGGATAGGCTGCGCACAGGTTACGTGAGACGTATTGCATTTGCCTGTCAGCTGCTGCAAACTGCACAAACATTACTATTGTTCTATGATATGTATGTCTTCCAAGAAAGCATATTCAAAGTTGGTAATAACTCAAAAACTTGGTACAAACGAGGTTAAAAATATGACAACAAATACTCTGCAAGCGAACCAATGACATGTTAATTTTTTTTTTCTTTGTCTACTTTCCCCACTCATTAGTTGTGGTAATAAGTTAGGTTCCTACCCCTAAGTGGACAGAATTTACTTCACATAATTTTTGGCACTGTTACATTAAGAAATGTACATATAACGAAGGTTGAGAACTAGGTTCAGGTACATCTACTTGTAGATTACTGAGGTCAGTATTCATGCTGGTATTCTGCCTCTCTGCTGCAAGCACACCACATCATTGTGATGATGCTACTGAGTTCCAGTCTAACATTTGCCCTTCAGAAGATTCTCAACTATCAGCTCACTCTCCCACCTCATGCTGAACATGGTCCCACCTGCTCAGGCACATACACACATATGCCAACAGACACACTGTTGTGAATAAATACACTACACCACTGGAGAAATACTGACGAAAATAATTAAATCATTGCTGTTACATATTTCGTCGCTGCATTGCATTAGCCAGTAGTGGGCAGAATGATAGGTAACTTTACTTGAATATTTTTGAAAAAAATCTTGGCAAGAGTTCTCCAAGGTTTTCATTTTTTGTGTGTCCACAGCATGAGGGGAGTTGTCATTTAAGGCAGCAGTTTTTTTTTAAATTTTGAAGGTCGAGAATATAATTTTCTTGTCGACAGTCAAGTTCTTTTTTACATAATGGACTTAAATCTCATCTGCAGTAATCACCCACCAGCAGCACTCCTGAAGGAGGTGAACAAGGCAGTCACTATGGCAACCTCCAAGACCTGCAGGGCTGCTTAGTACATTGGTCTTACATTGGTGATCCAAAATTAGTTTTAATTAACAAAACCTCAAGGAGCACCAACTTTCACAACGCAGAAGATATTTATCCTCCTCAAAGGTGAAGGACAAAGGCTCTCTGATAAAAAGAATACTGATTATTAATCTTCATTTTAAGCATCTTACTGATGAATGACATTATTATTTATTTATCTATTTAAGACACCTTAAGAGTGGACAGGAACCAGGGGAAAGAAAAAGGAAATGACACACGGCAAAGGGTCATAAGGTGAAACTGAGCCCGTAGCTGCTGCAACTAGGACACAGCCTCTGTATATGGGACGCCTGCTCTTTTACAAGACAGATGTTTGCATAAGTTCTTGTTAAAGTACCTTAAAGGAGATGTGTTATACTTATTTTTGGGTCTTTCATTTTGATTTTGGACTCCTATAGAGCAGCAAAACACAACTGACCAAACTATAAATTCTGTAGATTTTCAGAAATCTATGGCTGTGTTTCAATAGTCCCATAATATGCCCTTGCTCACTTCCCCTAGGGGGAATCCCCACAGCCATCTTAAGTGCTGTTCCAATACTCTGCAAAACTCAGGTGAACTTTGTGAGATCTCCCCTCCAAGGGCTGAGGGATTGAGTGAACTCCAATGTTCACTTGAGGTGCGCATCTAGACCAGAATGCATCGCGATTTTGCGCCATTACCTGTGAGAGAATCACTGACAACACCATGGCGGGACAGATGACCGACAATTATGTAAATAAACAGAGAATCTTACAAAATCTATTTGTCTGTGACACTTTACAGCTCATTCCTCTGTGTTATTATCACCATAACATCAGGAGACTGACACCACAGTTTGATATTTAAGTGACACACATCCGGTCTCACACAAAGGACAAGTCTGTTCCAACTATTTAATTTATACAGCCCTCCTGCCCTGCTCTAAGGTCCCTTCAAGTGGTCACTCAAGTGATGTATGGTGTTACGTCATACCAAGGGCTGAGGGAAAGTGAGCGAGGGCATGTTATGGGACTACTGAAACGCATCTTATGACTCGTGTTCTCTCTCTTCCTCGTATTTTCTGCATTCTCTCAAAACAGTCTGTGTCATTTAATTACTCCTCTCCATTCCCTCACGCGTGCCTCTCCCTCATCTGTACTCACAACCCCTTTACTGACACAAAATAAACACAGCTGAGACACTGATAAAATGTTACTTGCAGCTTGCGCGTCTCACTCGTTAACATGATAAAGCAACGTGGGAACAGTGGTCCTTTAGTAGCAGCTTAGCCATTAATCCAGCTCATGTGATCATGTTGAGGGAGTAAATAAATCCACACGAAAAAGGAATGGTATCAACTTCTGTCAAGTGCTTGCATCTTTAAGAAGGTTTAACAAAGTTAACTGTCTTTCATTCATCCAAAAACAACAACAACAACAACAACAACACTTTATTGGACCATCTAGAACAAGGTGCTGACAGTAATCCCTGAAGCAGAGAGCAGAGGGCTGCAGTGTTGGAGCAGAGCGGGGGAGGGGGCAGGCATGGGCCTGTGTGCATGCGTTGGCATGCCCATATAAGGATGTCCAACATGCATTAATGTCACTGGAAGAACACTGTTAAAAAAACACTGCAAAATAAAGTGTGCAATGCATGTGCCTCATTATGTGAACCTATGGCATCATTTAACACAAGTATCCGACATTGTAACAACATTTATAGTTTAGAAAAGACGGCACAGCACAATAGCTCTCCTTTAACGTTATGTTAGCTTAAAACAAGGATTAGTTATTGTGATAATGTACACCTGAGCAGGTCTGTGCCAATGAAATAGTGTATAAAAACTTTTCATTTTTAAAATGTTTTCCCAGTTTCTTGGTATTTTGGCATTTCTTTCAGTGGCATATCCAAAAGTCTCAAATGTTCTACTACGTATTTGAAAAGGCCAGAATCTGCTGCAATATTTCAGCAGAAGCACTTTATCTCATAAGCAGGATGCATCATCTACTCTAAATATGAATCCAAACAGAATCACAACATCATATACATATTAATGGCACAAACAGCTTTTTCTTATGTTGTAGTGAAGCAGGGGTTTGAGGAGAATAAAAGCCTTGACTCACAAAATATCCAACCAGGGCAGCAGTGGGACAAAGGCGTACTTGCTCTATAATTTCTTGAGGCAGCAGCAGCAGTAGCAGGTGTTTTCAGGTGAGCAGGGGCATGGCAAATAAGAACCAAGAGGATAAAATGCTGAAATCGAGGTCCACATTGCGGGGGATACATCTATATATCTCATCTATAATAAGTGAAGGTTGAGGCATAAGTTCAAGCACTCTAATTTTCTACTGATTTCTTTAGCTTCGCCTTTTCCTTGTGTTTATTTTGCTTCCTTCAGTGTTAAAATAGACTATATATTTTTACGGAAAAAAAATGAAAAAAGGGAAATAATACTTTTAGGTGCAACAATAAAGTCTTGGAGAGAAGAACAGTATGAAAAAAATTAACAGTATATACAATAACATTAGTCCCATATAAACAGAACTCTAACATTATACTGACAAATAAACCACTGACTGCCTTTAAGGTAGATCAACCAAAACATTCATGATATGTTTTGGAAAATTGTCTGCAGTAGTGTGAGTATATGCATTTTGTAGTTAATGGGCTAAACATGCAAAATTACTGATACGCTCAATTATTTTTTGATTATCTTTTTGTGTCAGCATCTGGAGTTTTGAATACGATGCAGCCAACATTTTTCACTGTGA
>JAQFJA010075936.1:0-11625 GCA_029874485.1 Naso brachycentron
CCCCCCCCCCCCCCCCCCCCCCCCCCCCCCCCCCCCCCCCCCCCCCCCCCCCCCCCCCCCCCCCCCCCCCCCCAACAGTGACGCAGACATCTAAAACAAAGTCAAATTAAAAAATAAAAAAATAAAACTAATGAAAATAAAAAATTAATTAAATAAATAAATAATAAAAAGGGGGGGGCAAAAATCACAATAGTGTCATACTCCACTGTACAACTGTCCATAAGCAGGGTAGGAGGGTAAAGAGAGTATCATTGGTCGTTCATATGCTCTAGCACTGGACTCCATATCCTGGAGAACTTAAGAGGATTACCAGAAAGTTCGAATCCCAGTCTTCCCACATGCAGAATGCTGAAGAGTTCCCTTAACCAAGTCTCAAACTTGGGAACTAAATCAGACTTCCAAAGTTTCAGGATACATGTCTTAGCAATCATCATACCATGAATCAGAGCAATACGTATATTACAATCCAGGTTTTTCAAAATATTGGAGTGTCCCAACAGAGCAGTTTCAGGATCAGGTGTTACAGTGATGTTAAAGGCTGAAGAAAACCATTGAAAAATAAGGGACCAAAAGTTGTGCAATTTCGTACAGGTCCAAAAGAGATGTGCAAGAGTACCTTCTGCCGCATTACATCTATTACACAGTGGAGAGAGATTAGGGAAAATTTTGTTTAATCTTGTTTTAGAGTAATGCAATCTGTGAACTATTTTGTATTGGATCAGTTGGAGCCTTGCATTAATCGAGCAAGATTTAATGTTAGTTAATACTTCATCCCATGATTCATCCTCGATCTCAATACCAAGCTCGCCTTCCCACGCTTGTTTTATTTTAATAGTTGACGTATCCAGAGTACTTGAGAAGTAACCGACTAGCGCAGAGATCAGGTGTTTCGCTTCGGGGGGGCCCAGGAGAGATTTGAACAATGCATTGTTTTCAAGTGGTAATTCATATGACTTAATAGCCTGTTGGACATAGTGTCTCAATTGTAAGTATCTGAAAAAATGAGATTTTGGAAGAGAAAATTTGGACTGCAATTGTTCAAAGGAGCCAAAGTGTCCGTCAAGGTAAAGATCTTTTAGACTAACAATACCCATCCAGCTCCACTCTTTAAAGGCTGTGTCCGTAAGAGATGGCAAAAAGGCATGGTTCTGCCAGATAGGAGCGTTTACAGAGGTGTCTGGAAGCACATAGCATTTTCTAATTTGATTCCAGATCTTCTGGGTATTTAACAGAACAAAATGATCCTTCCTGTAGACTGTGGAGTGCCTTGGGGAAGAGAAGAGGAGAGCAGGGAGAGAAGTCTTGCTAGTGAGGCTTTTTTCAATGGCTAGCCAAGGAGGTGGGGTGAACCCATCCACTCTCTCAAAGCCATACTGCCAGTACACCATAACTCTGACATTGGCAGCCCAGTAGTAGTGCAGAAAACATGGCAGACCCAGGCCCCCACATTCACTTGATTTTTGAAGAAGGCATTTAGAAATCCTATGTGTTTTGTACCCCCAAACAAATGGCAGGATAATGGAGTCGAGAAGCTTAAAAAAAAGCCTTGGGAATAAAAACAGGGATATTCTGAAATAAGTACAAAAACCTCGGTAGCGAGACCATCTTGATAGCATTTACACGTCCGATTAAGGATAAAGGCAATGTTCTCCATTTTTCTATATTCTCCTTGAGTTCATTCAATTTTTCCGTGAAGTTCAATTTGAAAAGGGCGCTCGGATTTTTTGAAATTTTAATGCCCAGGTATTTCACATAGTCAGAGGCTATTCTGAATTGTGTGGATGACAGGAATAATGGGTCCAGGTCATTAGCTAATGTTATGAGCTCGCTCTTCTGCCAGTTGATAGTATAACCGGAAACCTCTCCAAATGAATTGATAAGCTGGAGTAAATGTGGTATTGATTGTTCAGGGTCGGATACAAAAAGGGCCACGTCGTCCGCGTATAACGAAATCTTATGATCAACTCCACCTAGTGTTATTGGTTTAATGAGGGCATGCTCCCTCACACTAATTGCCAGAGGCTCAATAGCCAATGCGAAGAGGAGTGGCGAGAGGGGGCACCCCTGCCGCGTCCCCCTCTGCAGAGGGAAGGAGGGTGACCTGTCCAGGTTAGTGAGAATGGATGCTGTAGGTTGAGTATATAACATGTGCACCCAGGAAATAAAGGATGGACCGAGACCAAACTTTTCCAGAACCCCCATCAGATACGGCCACTCCACCTGGTCAAAAGCCTTCTCTGCATCTAGAAACAGGACGGCTTGCTTAGAAAATTTATCAAAAGAATTATACATAATGTCCATAACACGTCTAACATTAAAGAAGGAGAATCGGTTTGGGATGAATCCCGTCTGATCAGTGTGAATGATGAATTCTATACACTTATTCAACCTATTTGCAAGTATTTTAGTGAGTATCTTAAAATCTAAGTTGAGCATGGAGATTGGACGATATGACGAAGGCTCGGTTTCATCTCTGTCCTGCTTCAGCAAGAGCGATATGTTGGCATCATACAAGGTTGGAGGAAGTCTATTGGATTCCATTGAGTGAGAAAACATCCTGTGTAAAATTGGAGTTATCTGATTTGCAAATTTCTTATAAAATTCAACGCTAAAACCGTCTGGTCCCGGGCTTTTCCCGTTTTGCATTGATTTGATGGAGTCTAGTATTTCTTCCGTAGATAGTACTGCGTTAAGGGCCTCACGTGAGGTGTCATCTAGTCTTGGTATGTTTAGGTTTTTTAACCAGTCATCCACATCACCTGTAGCCTTAGATCTATAAAGCTCCTCATAATATTCTTTAAAACGAGAGTTTATCAGCTTAGGGTCTGTTAAAATTACTCCAGAGCGAGATTTTATTTTGTGGATAGCCCTACTGGCCTGTTGTCCTCTAAGCTGGCGAGCTAAAAGTGTGTGAGGTTTGTCCCCGAGCTCGAAATACTGCCTCCTAAGTCGCAGGAGCTGGTCACAAACCTGACGTGATAAGATCGTATTATATTCATATTTGAGACTGAGAATGTTATTCAATGTTTGAGAGTTACCTGTGCTTCTATATAATGATTCTAATTGTGAGATCTCAGATTCAATTTCATCCAACCGTGTCTTGTTTGACTTCTTCAAAGCTGCCTCGTATGCAATAACATGTCCTCTCACAACGGCTTTGAATGTTTCCCACAAGGTGGAGTCCGAGACATCTGGGGTGTCATTATTCTCTAGGTATTCTGTGATTTTTAATGAGATGTGTTTACAAAAATTTTCGTCTGCTAACAAAGATGGGCGGAGACGCCATGAGGAGCACTGTCTAGATTTTTTAAAATTAAAAGTAATGGAGGCCGGGGCATGGTCCAAAATCAGAATGTTACGGTATTTAGTGTTTGTAACATTTGGTATGAGTTTCGCATCCAGTAAAAAAAAATCAATACGAGAATACGATTTATGTTTATAGGAAAAAAACGAATATTCTCTGTCTGTCGGATGTTGAAGCCGCCATATGTCGACCAAATTAGTGGAAATGATAATATTATTCAAGACTGTGGAAGCATTGGATGGGTTACATATTTTGCTAGCTGACCTATCAAGATGAAGGTCAAGTATTACATTGTGGTCCCCAGCAACTATTAAATTTGTATTTGAGAGGTCAGGTAACTTCTCAAAGGTTTTTCTGAAAAAAGCTGCATCATCAATGTTTGGTCCGTAAATGTTCAACAGCGTTACGTGAATAGAATGAAGATGTCCTGTTACAATGATGTATCGACCATTCGGATCAGATAGTGTTGAAATGTGTTTAAAAGGGGTATTTTTACGAATACTGATTGCAACGCCACGAGCTTTACTTGAAAACGTGGATTGAAATATTTGGTCTGCCCAGCTGCAACGTAAACGCTTCTGTTCAGATGGTCTAATATGAGTCTCTTGCAGAAACGACACATCGGCAGCGAGAGAGTTAAGGTGTGCAAAAACCTTAGCACGCTTAATTGAATGACCTAAGCCACGAACATTCCAGCTGACCAAATTGATACCCTCATCTTTACCACTAGGAGTCATGAAACAGTGAAAATTATGTTATATGTACAGTAACATGAGAAATTGCCCCAACTAAAAAAAACCTCAAGAACACTGAGAAAAACACATAAAGTGAACTTACATTTACCCACCCCAAACTCCCACTTTCCCAAACAAAGTGAGAGGAAATATCCTAACATGCTGTCTACAGGGGTCCTATACTAGTCAACACCTAACCAGTAAAACCGCTAGTTAGCTAACTTAAAAGCAGCGTCCCCTCCGACATCAGGCAATGAACATCAAAACATTTCCGTAACAAAAATTAGAGAAAAACCCAGGTGTTGATGTAAAAACATGTAAAGCAAAATATGCGCATTGGATAAACAAAACCAAACACCTCTGGCACTTAGTGTTACTCAGTATTAAGGAGCCAGGCACTTTGTAAAATGATCTGGTGAGAGTAGGGCACTCTGGGGAGGAACAAATATATTTTAACAATAGTCCAGTATTTTAACATTACCCTACAGCTGCAGGTCTGTGCCACAGCAGGTTACAGCAGCTGGCGTAAATCCAACAGTCTGGAGCAAAGACATCACCCCTCCTCAGAAGCACGGTAATGGAGCAGGAAGCGATCGGCATTTTCTGGGGTGTCGAAGATCCTTTCGATGTCAGTACCTTTGGTGACTCGGAGCCGTGCCGGATAGAGGAATCCGGTGCGCATTCCAGCCTTGTTGAATTTTTTCTTCACCTCCTCGAATGGCTGGCGCCGCTTCATGATCTCCGCCGGATAATCGGGGTATATGTGGATCCGTGTCCCGTCGTAGGTCAGCGGGTTGTTCTCTCGTGCCAGTCGCAGTATTTTCTCCTTCACCCGAAAGCTGTGAATCCTGGCTATCATGATGCGGGGCCGTGCTGCGACGTCAGGTGGTTGTCCGAGTCTGTGTGCTCTATCAACCTCTATCGGGGTGGGGAAGTTAGCACAACCCAGTAAGTCGCGCAGAAAATTGGCAAAAAAGTCCACTGGGTTTTTACCCTCAGCTCTTTCTGGCAAGCCCACCACTTTTATATTCTGGCGTCTGGAGCGCGCTTCTAGGTCGATGACCTTTTCTTGGAGCGATCTGTGACTGGCCTCTAGCTGCAGCCATTGTTGTTTTAGCTCGGTCAGCCGAATGTCATGGTCACTGCTAGCCGCCTCCACAGTAGAAATCCGAGTGTCATGTTCGGTCAAAGTGGCTTGGGTAGCTTGCAAGGACGCATCCACATTGTTGAATCGTTCCTCCATCCTTTTACTCATATCGTTTATAGCCGTGAGGATGACGGATGCCTCGGTGTTTGCCGTTGCCGCTAGCAAAGATAGCTCTGGAGCGTCGTCAGTACCAACAATGCTAGCATTAGCATTAGCCTCTCGGGCTGGGTTTGGAGAGGTTGTTTTCTTGACATTAGGCAGCTGTTTCAGTTTCCCCCTGCTAGCCATAAGTGCACAAACGAAAAACGAGCGTAATGCTTGATCTTGTAGCGGGTATAAGCAGCTTAGAAATGTTATATTGCTTGAGTCTAGATGTATCGGACGGGAGCTCTGAGAAAGTGCGTCTATACCATAATGTGCGCTCTAGCGCCCCCCGACTCTAAATCTTGAATAACTAATTAACACAGTGCTGTTACATGGATAAATCATGTGACATTGTGATTTTGCAAAGATATTAAGGGGATCGCTCCTAACCCATCTCCTGATATGGTCTTTAAAATGTTCTTATTATACAGATTAGATTTTTTTAAAATCCTTTTTCAGTTGCTGAGTGCACTTCTTGTAACTTGTCCCTACAATGAACTTTACCATAAGCAGGTGTCAAAGTGGTATTATTGCTGTTTTGATGCAACTGTGCAAAAACAACAATAAATGTTGTTATAATTAAAAGATTTTTGCTTTTCTTTGATGTAGGAAACAATTTCATCCAGGTTCTTCCCCATTTATTCAATGAGCCTCCAATGATTTTACACATTAAAGTGTGTTTACGTGTGAACAGGGTGAGGTTCATGCCCGGCATGTGGCCGGTCCATGTGTATTCAGTCTGCTCCTGAGGATGTTACTGAGGACTGTTTGCACACACACATTTTCAAAGAGCATTAGGCTAGTTGAGATGTTTCAGTACTAGACCGATCAATAGTGTAACTTCATCACTCTTCATCACACAGACGTGTGTGTTTGGGACTTGCGCTGCTTTGCCAGCTAAAAAAAGGTGTATTGAGCTCCAGACAGGAGCTGCAAGAAATTCAAAAGAACTGCATAAAATAATGTCACAGCAAAATCTGTGAAAATGATTTTTAAAAATGCAAAAACTAAGTGTGGAGTTTAAAACGAGCAGGTTTACCAGATCTTTCCATACCTCTGTAGGTAATATTATAAAGAAAGAAACAATCTTTAAAAAAAGAAAAGAAAAATAGTATTCCTGCTGTATTTATTTTGATCCTTTCCATTTGAAACTGCATTGTGGGTGGGAAAGTGTTGTAATTGTGTAGCAGGGTAAAACACTCTTAGGGATGTGTTCACTGGTCTTGAATATGTGTGTGTAACAATTCTTTATGCCTACCTGATAGGCAAAGTCTTAAATTGAGTAAGAAGACATAAATGATTTGAATAATGAGCCAGAACCGATGAACGTTACAATCTTACTCTGGTCAGGTCTCATCTGGCCTGAGGGACGCCGAATGGGGCTTCCAGAAACCACCACTGATGATGCTCTACCGTGGTATCCCACTGGGAGCCACGTCCTGCATGAAACAACAATTATGTTCGAATATCAGTGACCACAGAGGGAAAACACAAAGTTCATGTTTGATATGGGCAACTCTGCGTTCTTCTGACTCTACAAACGTCTTCTACTCAGTAGGATTGGAATTTGACTTGCATTGGTGATAGTTTTATTTTTGTGTTGGGATTTTGCTGCCACAACTTGTTTAGAAATTATTACCAGCTGCATTATGTAATAAAAATTAATTTATAGTAAG
This sequence comes from Naso brachycentron, assembly GCA_029874485.1. Lineage (NCBI taxonomy): Eukaryota > Metazoa > Chordata > Actinopteri > Acanthuriformes > Acanthuridae > Naso > Naso brachycentron. The sequence goes on from JAQFJA010075936.1 coordinate 7,006, forward strand.
TCTACCACAGAGGACCAGACTTAAAAAGGGAAAAAAAATATTCATTCATTCTCACAAATTTACTTACTTATGAGACAGTCATTTCAAAACCTTGGCTAATATTTAATTCAATAATAACCAGATTTACACGATCAAATGTCAGAAAAAGTTTAAAGATTTTGAGTTCTGCAGGGTCGAGTTTGGCAACATTCACTCTTGTACAACATAAAAGTCCAGCAACATATTAAATATTCAAAAGGATTTATTTAACACCAACAGTGTAAACACACCATATATGTGTAAGACAAGTGTTAATTTTTCAGTGGCTGAAACTGAGGTGACCATGTATACTGACACCTGTGATGATCACATCACCTCTTGATTTTAAACTGCTGCCTGCTGTGGCTGAAAACTACGCTATGAGCTCAAACTTGTTTTGATGGCAGACAGATTCTGGTGATAGCTCATAAGTTACTTATGAACAGCTCTAAGTGATATATTGTAGGCGACTAGACTAGTTTTAGTTTTCTTGAAGACGTTTCTCCTCTCATTTAAGAGACTTCTCTAGTTCTAGCTAACTCGAATTGAATCAAATCAACTGGATCATCATGAGGCTGGAGGGAGAGCTCAAGGCATGAGCCTTCTTCTGTCCATAGTTGGAGTTTTATTATTCTTGATGGGAGTGATGTGGGGATGGGATGGGATGGTGAAGTGGGAGTGTTTTCTGATGCTTTGTAGTTCTTCTATTGTCATCCATGCAGAGTTTTTTGAGGTCATCATGGAGGTGGATGAGGTGGGTGCTGTCAGTATGATATAAGCGGGGGGGATTGAAGGTGTATGGCTTTCTGGCAGAGAATCCAGCAGATGGGAGCTTCGTGGTTGAGAGGGTCGTGTTGTGACAGGCAGACTGGGCAGGCTTTGGATGTGCCAGAGTGTGGTCCAGCGCATGTGGCTTCTCTCTATTCTTAAGCTCTTTTCACTCCAAGAAAACATCTCAGCGCTGCATTGAAGGCTCGCCAATAATCCATGTCCTGTCAGTTTAAGGTTGTTTACGCAGAGCTGGGCAGTGCTGTCTTTAAGCCGCTTCAGTCATTTTACACAGCAAGCTGTGACTGATGTGAAGTTTAACACCATCAGCTTCCTCTGTTAAGATGAATTCCCATCATGCACCACAAACAGTTAAAGAAGTGATTATCTCATCTTTCAAAGCCCTATAAATTTAAATGGTTAGATATGAAATGTTACGTTTTCAGAGAAAATGTGAAAACCTTTCATTACTTTGGAACTGTTCCAAAAGTGAGCCTTCAACCAGCCACAGCTTAAAGTTAAACATTAGGGATGGCCAGCCTACCGAAACCCAGTAACAGCGCGGGGCTGAATTATTAGAGACTGTAGTATTGCTAAGCTCTGACATTATCAATTCTGTTTTGGTACCAGAGAATTTTTCCTCCTCCGAGGCTGTGTGCGAGGCGGAGCAGCTCTCACACTAACACTGCAGTTTCTGCTCCTGCAGGAACGATGGTGGAGAAAACTGAACTTTCAAAAGCATCATTACACTTTGTGCATGACAGCGTAAACATGAGCAATTTGTCGGGACATCTTGCTTAAATTAGCGCACACTTTGCTTATCACGTGACTTCGTGAATGGGTCCTACCAAAATCCTCGTCCTGCCTCTATGCCGTCATTGCAATAACATAACAAAATAACATTTTGTTTGTTAATTTCTTTATTTGTTTGTTTAGCATTCATTAAAGTTCAGCAGTTTTTACGTATCATTTGTTATTATTAAACTGTCACATCTTATAGAGGGAAAAAAGAAAACTGGCCAAAAAATACCAGCACCCTATATTGGCCATCAACTGCCCTGATTTCCAAAGATCAGCATTGGCATCGGCTCTAAAAAAAACCATATTGGTCGACCTCCAATATCTTTATCTGAGTTTACTCACATTTAAGTCACATCATGACCACAAGCATTTAAAGAAGTGATTACACTGCGCAGCCTACAAACGGTAGAAAACTCCAACAATAATGTAAAAGAGTTGTAAATGTCCTTTCTGTTGTAAATCTGTTGACTTCATTTGAGTTATCTCTCTGTTAAGATAAATGCCCCTGACGCTGCCAGCCGGCTTACCCATTTACACAGAATCCAGCTCGCCTCTGCCTCCATAACTTTCACACAGAGGGAGGTGCACAGAAGCCGCCTTGAAAAGGCTGTGCTGAAGGGACTTAAGGTGCATGTTTTGTGGTGGTGATTTTCTCCGCATCTGAGGCGACGGCTTTATTGCATTTGGTGGATGTGTAGTTGAACTGTCGGCATTTGTAGTACTGTCAGGTGGTGGGTGGGGGCCGGGCCTTCTCCACTCTTCACTGGAACAGGTTCATGAGGAGGCCTTCGTGGAGAAGGCCAGCAGCTTGACGTGGGTCGGTAAAGTGGATCTTAATGAAGGTGGTTGTCTGTTGAATGGTTTTGCTAATTATTTGGTGGACTTTGGAGATGTTGACACCTTCTTTTTCCAATTCCTGACTGACTTAATCTTCTGTGATGTCAGCATGGGTGCCTTAAAGATCAGTAGCTTTGTGAGGTTCTCAGATGGGGGTGTTGATCCAGGTTTGTTTGCTGGTCTCCATGTGAATTTTGCTCCGTTGAATGCTTCCTCTGGCCAGGGTGAGAGGACAGTGTTTAGGGAGATGTCCTTGAGTAAAATGAGCATATTGCTGTTTCATAGGTGGATCAGTTTTTGGATTTGTACTTTGGGTTTGAGTTTTTGGATTTCCTGAATAATGGATTGGTTGAAGCACTCAGGGGGGGAAGTGCTGCTGCGCTGAGTGCTTTATAGGCCTGAACATACTGCCCGAATTGTTCGTAGACTTGTCTGCTGGTGCGGACAATGAAATTGGTTTCATGTATACTAGAAAACAAAGGTCTGCGCCAGTCTTGCTATACGTGATATGCAGTGCACAGACCGCAGCAGAATAAACAAAAGATAACTGAAGAAATTTTGGTGGCTGCACTTCTTTTCTTTAATCTTTTGCTCTATTCACACATGTTAAAGAGCATGCGTAGTCAGCATGCTTTCAAAGTGGACAGTCCGAGCAGTCAGAAATTTAGGGCTGCATGCGGGCGTCCACAGAGGAGTCTACATGGATCCCTGCAGACATGTGAATGTGGAAAGTATGAATTGGCCTTAACGGAGTGTTATTTTTTCCAGTGTGGCGTTGGATAATGAGCTCATTTGCAATTTGTTAAGTTTCAGCTTAAACATGTGCCTTGATCACCACATGTGGCTTTACTTTCAGAGTCCGCCATGTTGGTGGTACAGACAGGGGGCTCTACAGGCTGTGGCTGAGATGGAGACACTTTGGTGGGTAACAGGAGCTGCCCACACGGGTCTGTACAGTCACTGTCACTCTGTGTCACAGTGCAAGTCTTTTTAAGGAGCACTGAAATTAAGTTTGTTGAATCAGTGGAAACAATGAATGTGGTTGGTCCAACTAAGTGATGAAGAGTTACAGGCTTTGAACCCTGTGTGAGTGTGAACTGTTACAGAGTCGTTAAGGTCATATGTTAACTGTGTGTCTTAGAGTCGTAGTAAGTCATTGACTTAACTGACAGTCTTGGGTTGTTAGTGCTCGGTGGATCCAGGTGTGAATCGGTGTTAAGCTGCATGGGGAGGGACCTCAGGAAGCATTGAATGACCCAGTTTACACGACGCAAGTTTTTCCATCAAACGGTAAATTTTTGTTGTAGTTCAGTCTTCCTTTCACATCATGTCTGGAGGAATTTTATGGTTTTATCTTTTTTTATTATTTTTTAAAAATATTTTAGTCCTAGTCACCATTCACTTCGATTGTTTAGGATATTACTGCGACACCTTTTTCCTGTGAAACTCCAGCAGTGTTTCACGGACTGAAAAACTTCACCTGACTTTCCATCAGCATGAGGGTGTGTAATGACTGAATTTTAATTTTTGCTTGAGTTATCCCTTTAATACCTATTCATACCTGGACCCACCGAGCTCTAACGACCCACATGAATATGGATTTGGTGAACGACTCACAAACAACTCTGAAACTCAGAGATAAGGGTACGGAATCACAACCACACAGGGTTTAAAGCCAGCAAGTTATTCAGAACCGAAGAAGCCTTCTGGATGAAATGTCTGCTAGAAAACTGAAACAAGACGAGTTGACTACAATACAGCACTTAGAATAAGTATGACCGCGAATCCTCACCAACATCATGAGCACCTCTCTTACATTTCCACGTTGTTTTTACATTTTCGTTTGATATATTGTTATTATAGAAATATTTATATAATGAGGTTTGCAATGTAAGCAAAAGACTCTATTGTTTTCCTCAATGAACACACTGAGACAATCTTCAAACAACCATTGGTATTGTTGGGATCCACAGATGAAGATGTTCATTTTGGGGATTTCAACAAAACTGTTTTTGAATAAACATTTTTATTCATCTGCCACAAAGGAATCTATGGACTGAGCTCATCCCCCACAGTCCTCCAGATCTTCACACCTAGGTGTGAAGACATGCCAGAGACTCAGCTGTGAGTTACCATTGGTCAGTGGGATCGACACCCCTGACCAGGCAACAAAACCCAGCTCCTTCCTTTGTTCAC
>JAQFJA010075968.1:0-11620 GCA_029874485.1 Naso brachycentron
AAGTGGCTGCGTGTAACACTTAGTCTGTTTGCTCTGTGGAGCTCAGTGGACCTTGACATAACAAGGATTATAACAGGAGGAAGTCTCTCTAGATTCTCTGCATGAGGAGTTCAAGTTTGACAGTGAGACTAGAGGGCAGTTGTGCTGTTAACTGTAAACAGAGCTGTTTTGTTTTCATTATTTTGACATTGGTGTGTTTTTTTAAGCAGTTTTAGTTGTTAAGCTCTACTGTTTGCTCATAAACAAAAGTTGGAGTTTATTTTTGAAGGTGAGCGATGTAATGACAAACAAAAAGAAAAGATATTGGTTATTGTGCTCCCGATAGCAACACTTAAAAATACAAATGAAAAGCTAAATATAACCTAAATGCTGCTAACTGCTGCCAACTAATGCACAAACAAACAAATATGACATATCTTTACTGCAAAGAGAAGTTTCTTTTTCCACCTTATACCATTTTTTGACTTTGAAACGTCTGTCCATGAGTTGCAACGAACAATAGCCTTTTGGCTACACTTTGACATCAATGTTTCCTAATGTGCTCTGTTCCTGATTAATAACCAATTTAAAAAAATCGTTGGTGATGTTTAATTGTTGTGTCTTTCTAGGAAAAGTTCAAATCATTAAAATTAAGCAGTTTTCTCTCCATGCGGCCCCAGCAATCCTCGTCAATCATGTAAGGCAACATGAATGAAGCCTGAGAGGCAAAATCCAGAGCAAAAACAAAACACACACACACACACACACACACACACATCTCATCCCCTTTGTGAATTCTGCCCTTGCCTATGAGCACTAATCTATCATCCCGGACGGTGATTAACGTGTTTGGAAATCTTGCGCAAATATTTGCAGCCAGAGAGATGTTTTCTGGGTGTGGCTGCTGACCTCACACAGGGGGTGGGGTCCTAAAAAAGTCAGTAAAAATACTGCACTCACTGACCCGCATGGGAACTCTTGCAAGTTTGTTTCTAATTAGGTTTAATGAAAATGAATAAAGGGATGAAAAGTGACAAATAATATCTGTCTGTTGTTAACTCACCCTATCTGTTCCATAAGAATATGTTCATCTATCATAAATAATGATCTATTTGTGAAATCAGTTGTGAAAGTCTGCCCTCTAGTGGATGCCCTGTGTGTTGAGCCTGAGCGCTGCTCCTGCTGCCACATGTGTGACAATAATGCTACACTACACCTGCTATGCAGTATGTACAGGGATTAAGTGACTTACCTTTAAAAAACAACCAGATAGATAAAAACAGTGTAATACAATACTGCTCTTCTGGGAAATGTCTACTGTCATTTGCAGGAGGAAAGAAAGCCTCTGAAGACTTTATCATCAGGCTGCCTGTGAGTTGAATATATCTGGCAGAACATGTGTCATCCATTAAAAAGATAAACCAGCCATCCCACACACACACATACACACATATCTTGGACTATAAAACTTTTTATTTGTTTCCCCTGCACCTGCACTCAGGTTTCTGCTTCACTTTACATTTATGCATCTCTGCACATTCGATCCTGGATTTTTCTTCCCCAGTATATTTAAAAATTCATCCAAAGAGCTGATTAGCTTTCAGAGCTTTGGTGTCTTGTTCAGTGACACCAACACCCTGTAGCATCCTCTGGTCTGAGGATTTTTTAAAAAAATTCTTTTTATTTTTTATGAGGAATGAATCATGTCTCTTTGACCGGGGAGTCCTTCTAGGTTGGTAGGAAGCTTTAAGTCTTTTCTAAACATGGTTTTATTTATTTTAGATTGTTTTTTACTTTATGATTGTAAGAACAATCCTGCCTATGAGAGAAAAAAGATTAACCACCGATCTGTGTTTATCCATTACCCAGATAATTCAAGAGGCTTTTTATATACTTTTAATTAGTTTAATTAGTTCTCTTCAAAAGGAGGAAAATTTATCCTTCCAGTAAAGGAAGACATAATCCTTCATTTTATCAGAAATGTAAGCATTCTAAATAATCAAATCAGAGATCAACAGGTAAAAAAAAGCTGTATGGAAAGTAAATAAAGCTGTCATATAAGTGTAGCTGAGTAAAAAAAGACAGTATTTGTCTCTTAGATGTACAGAAAAACTACATCTATAAAGTTCAAATACTCAAGTAAAGTAGCCTACAGCATTACTTAAGTAACCATCTGGTTGTGTTGCACATGTGAACGTCACATCCTGAATTCACAATTAAACAATGCAGATCAAAAACAAAAACAAACAAGAAAATATATAATTGCTGGAACAGACCAAACATTTAAATCTTTAATTAGATTAAAACGGTCTCTGTTTGGTTTTCATGAGCAGCGTTCTGATTGGCCCTCTGATTGTGGGCGGGGTTTATTTTGGGGCTGCGGTCTGCACTGGTGCGTGAAGTCGGTGACAGCAGCATGGGCTCGCGCTGCCCGGAAAGTGACAAGCCGCCAAACGAAAACGAGGCAACTTTTAACTGAAGAGGAGACCTCCGCCTCGCGCTCGCCGTGAGTCAAAGCGGGGTCGGTAAATGTTTTAATGACACAGACTTTGGACAACGTCGTGACTTTGTTTTTACTCACTAAAAAAAAAAAAAGTGTATCCTTTTATGGGCTCGCGCCTCCTGAAGAGAATGACCTCACTGGACAGGTGCGTTGACAGGTTAATTAATAACTACGTGTTTTGACGTCGTGTCTGAATGGGTTCGACTTCTGCGTGTAAACATTGATAAACATCAGGTGGTGAAATGGAGCAGCAGCGTCTTGCGGTGCGTGGGAGCAGCGAGAGTCGGTCGTCGTCAGGTTCGCACACCTTGTCCGAGGGGGACGAAGAAGTGACAGCTGTGCTGCAAATTAAAGTTTCCTGTGGGAATGGAGATGATAGTCACAGCTCGGACTTTGAAAGTGTCAACGAGGTGGAGGACGACAAGAAGAGAGCAGAGGATGAAGACAGTGAGGAAGACGAAGACGAAAAGGTAAAGTTAACACACCGGCATGTTTCCTAACAAGCACTGAGGTGACTTAAATGATATTCAAATACGTTTTTCCCTCACTGAATACAAAACCCACGCTGTGGTGCTTAGAGACAATACATAAGCGCAAAGTTAAACTGAGGCGTGTCAGTAATCCTCTTTAATAGCAGGAGGCAGCAAAGCGACACATCTGCAGACAATAAACTCATAAAATGCTGCTCTCTGCTGTCAAAATATGTGCAAACACCTGCATGAGCTTCTGGCCTGGGCTCATGTTTGGTGGGTTGCACATGTGCATCAACTACATTGTTTTCATTAGGCCTACAGATGAATTTTCCCAATTATTTCAACAATTAAGTGTGTATTCCATGAAATGCAAAGGTGTGGACTCAAGTCACATGACTTGGACCAGAGTCAGACTTGGACTTTCACTTGGACTTGAGCCTTTTGACTTGAAAATACGTGAAATTTCTGTTATTTAATACGGGGCCACGAATCAATATATTTCCCTTCATTCCCTGAGTCAACAACCATTAGTGCTTTCACTCTGAGCAGAGTCAGCACTTTTTACCCGAGATCCATTTTGTTTGAAGCAACAAGTTTAAGAGCAAAAAAGAAGTGGATTTTGTTGCCTTGTCTTAATGTTATTTTAAGTAAATACATTTTTCAAAAAAGCATTCACGATTCATGTAAATTTAATAGATAAGTAGAGTGCTAAAGTTTAGGAGTTTGCCTGTCTTTACGTAGGATTTGAAAGCAAAGACTTGAGACTCTGAAAATGTCAAAAAAGTGTAAAAATTGCTCATTTCGATTTCCCAGAGCGACGTCTTCAGATTGCTTCTTTTGTCCAAACAACAACCCAAAACACAAAGACTCTTTGTTTATTTTCATAAATAACCCAGAAAAGCAGCAAATCCTCATGTTTACAAGGCTGAATCAGCAAATTTTTTTTACTGTTTTATTTGAAAAATGACTGAAGCGATTATTTGATAATCAGAATAGTTGGAGATAAATTTTCTATAGATCGATCAATCGTTGCAGCTCTACACATCATGAGGTCAGTGCAGCATAAAGTCTAAGTTTAGCATGGGGAGTCTAAGTATAATTCATGCTGTGCTCTTCTTTGACTTCAGCTCTACTTACAGGTCATACTAAGCAAGCACGCAGTCTTTCAGTGCAGAACGTGCTCTCTGATTTCAGTCACATCATTCAGTCAGAGTCTTCTAAACGTTTGCAATTTGGGCTCTACAGGCCTGCATGTGTTTTAAATCCTTAAATCTAACCCTCATTTGTTCCTCCAGCGGAGTGTTTTCCCAACAAATTAGTATCGGTGCTTAAACCAGTTTCATTTTAGATTCTTGGAACGTCGGTGCCATCGTAGCAAACCAGTTTGTGATTCCACCAGCTTTGAGTGCAACTATTAATCGATTGCAGTTATCAACATGGGTGTTGCACATTGCACAGTGACCTGTATAACTGGACATGCCCACTTTGGTTACTAAGGAAAACCTGCTACTTTTTGGTTCCAGAGGGGAACAATTTTTCAGAGTTTAATTTATTTCAGTTGCATGGCTGACTCTTGTTAATAAACTTTGGGATGGCTTTTGGAAGCTGCAGTTTGTGAACCAAATTCCATCTTATTGAGGAGTATTTGAGGTTTTTTGTCCACCCCATTTGTATTAATAGGAGTAGATTTATTATGAGAAACATCACTCAGTATAAGGCCATTTTTTTTAACCTTTCTGAAGACAGGAGTTATTGCAGTGCTGTTGCATAAGACTGCAGTAATTTAAGCGTTCTAATAAACCAATAATTAAATCTGTTTACTGTTACTGTACATTTTTTTCCTACAGAATAACTTGTCACTTCTATGTCTGTGTTTTACAAAGAGAGTGAGGACATGTCTAGTTATTCGCTACCTGGTTTAGAAAATACAGTCACAACTTAAGACACCATTAAGTTATTTTCCTTTTTTTTTACTGTGCTCTTTTTGTTTTTATCCAGATTGTGAAAATAATCTTTGACATTATGGAAATACCTTTACGACAGCAGTAAATGTTGTACAATATATGTTTTTAAAGGTCCTCAGGTTTTTTATTTTTTAGAAAATCAGGCACTTACTGGTTTTACTTTAACTAATGTTTTATTACAGTGTGCAGTTATTGTGGTGTTTACTGAGGAAACAGATGGGGAGAATGAGGAAGATAAAACTCATGTCTCAGCCTTTTATTTCATATACCACTCTGGTTTGACTGGCTCTGATGAACACAGCCTGATGTTTGCAAGGGTGTGTTTGATTTCAAGCTCTGGCCTGACCTACAAACCCTTTATAAATCATAAATCCATGCAGCATGGCTTCAGGCTATAGGTGTGGCTGACTGTCATCCTTGAGAAAGTCCTAAATAAACAATGGGAGAATACAGAGAATGTTGCAACATTATCTATCTAATAGTCCACATTGTCTTGGACGCCATGGCCTAATTCAGTAGGGCAATAGTTGGGAAATTTGGACTTCTTGGCATGACACATTCTACAGTCATGAATTATAGAACTGAATAACTACTTTGTCATGGAAGATGGAAATACACAGCTCTGCACAAAGTTTCATGGGTTGAAACAAGTATAAACTGAAAATGTAGCTCATTTCAGTAATACGGTCCGACAGATATGGGATATATATCTGGACTGTCAATGTTAATCCATTAATTGCAATTGATTGAAAGGCTGGGCATGACCCATTATTTTTTTTTATGGAGTTGATGGCGTGCCACTGTTTTGTCCCTTCTACGCACCCTTAAGCCGCAGCAGCGGGTGCTTCCTGTCATGGAGAAGAACGACAACAACATGCTGCTGAGTGGCTCGTTTTGTCTTTTCTTTATTTGCCTCCCTCCGAGTTCCAAAGTCCCATTGCGACTCGCAAGAGATTTCCCGCGACTCCTGCATAAATGACATGTGACGCCAGGTACTATAGCTCATGCAATTCTTACGGTTATCCTAATTAATTAAGATAATTAATAGTTTCGCGGCTATTAGTAAAACCAGTTAATCTAGACATCCGTAGATAGAAACTATACTTTTGACTGTGCGTGCAGTAACAAGGAGGTGACGAGTAGAGCTCGCCCACCGCTAATTAATTAGCTTAGCACAAGTACTGGTAGTCAGTGGGAAGTGCTAGCCTGCCTCCGCCTAAGATAATCAGATAAACTTTCAAACAACTCTAAGCGGTCTGTTGTGCTTGTTGTGATGTGTTTATTTACCACGTTCTTTTTTTATACACAAGGTGCACTCTGGTTGGCCTTTCATTCCCAATCAAGATACACTGGTAAAAATTGCTTTAAATTGTTAACATGGACTTAAAAACTGATATGAAAACAAAATAAAAGAATTTAGAAAATTCTGTTAATTATGATTAACGATTGAAATTCAGCAATTAATCACACTAAAAATGAAATGAATCGTTTGACAGTTCTAACATAGGCTTTAACATTTCTGGGATTTCCACAACTGATACAGTGCAGAATTGATCATATCGGCCGTAGTTACTGATAAAAGAAATGGCAGCCCCACTTCCCCCTGATGCTACTAGCTAATGCTAACATCCAAACTGTGGCTGTGTGTCTTGATACATGGAGCGGTGTGACACAACTTAACCTCCAGATGATTTTATGAACACGGTCACTATGTCATTAAGTTTTCCAACCTGTGGATTTCCACAACTGATATAGTGCAGCAAAAATGGTTATATCGGCCCTAATTAATGGCAGAAATCATCACGTCTCCCCTCCTCCAAACTGGCTAATGTAAGCGGTCTCAGCTCCGACTCGTTCATGCTGCCTTCATTTTGTTTAACAAGACTACATCATGAAAAGGGAGGGAGGAAGGTGCCACATGTTTGCTGTGTTTTGTCTGCGTGTATCTATGGGAAGTATTGAACAGAACGGAGTAGCAAGTAGTGTGATGTGGTATAGAAAAAATGTGTTATGTGTCTGAGCCTAGAACTGCAACTGATAGAATGTGCTAGGGTTGCAGCTAACGATTATTTTCATTATCAATTAATCTGCCTATTATTTTGAAGATCAGTCGATTTAATCTTTTATTCCATGAAATGTCAAAAAAATGTGAAAAATGCTCATCTCAATTTCCCAGAGCCCAACGTGATGTCTTTGAATTGCCTTTTTTGTCCGAACAACAGCCCAAAACACAAAGACTTCCCATTTATTATCAAAAATTACACAAAAAAGCAGCAAATCTTCACATTTAAGAGACTAAACAAGCAGTTCTTGTAATTTTTTTATTAAAAAAAAATGACTGAAATGATTAATCGATTATCAAAATAGTTGGCGATTAATTTCCTAGTGATGGATTAATCGATTATTTGATTAATAGTTGCAGCCCTAGAATGTGCAGTGACGCACAATGCAAACAACCTCTATGTCATGTCTCCTATTCTGGAGCATCACATTTCAATACTTAAGTGTTTTACTGAATAACTAAAAGATCAATCATCAACAAATGTGTGGCATGGCAACTTTATAAGCGTTTTCGTTATTAAATTTGACTGACGATTTTGTACCTGCAGTTATTGTGGTGACCATTGAAAGTGAAGTTCTGAGTCTCTCCCTCATTCATTGAGATAGGGGCCTGGTGTTGTTAGCCCAAAATAATTGCTTGGGGGTGTTGCCAAGATGGCTGCTGAGAGGCGAGACTTGTTTAGAAGGATTTTGTTATTCGTTGTTTCTCCATGTTGTACCTGTTGAATTAGTGTTTGTAAGCATATCAGACTCTGCGGCTTACACCCACACCCCCAGGCTGGTGTCATGTTAGCTAACATGGGTGCTTAGCTAATTTGGTTTGGCTGAAGGACAGTTTCTGAGTGCATTTGCTTAATAAAGCTGAGATATCACAGCTGAAGGGCCACAGGCAAGTGCTCCCTCAAGCTAAAATATCCTGCACCTTAAAAAAAATACTGTATTTGTAACTGAAATACAGCCAAAACAAATCAAATTTAAACTGACACTTAAAGCAGTAGAGAATCATGCAGTGGATGAACCGTGTGCCCTCTGCTGCTGATCCTTTTGAAATGTCAGTTTGAAGTTCATTTAAAACCAGTGACCTCTCTGACGCTCCCCACACTACAGGAGATGTAATTGGACCTGTTACACTGAACTAAATAGACACGTCTCTAGCCAAAGCGAGTCAGATGACCTGCGAGTGCAGAGCAGCCTTGCAGCGGTAACACTATAGAGTTAATCAGGGAACCTTGAGCTTTGACCTTTGTTTTGCTGCTGTGGAGTTAAAGAAGGAAAGTCTTATGAGAACTTGCATGACGTCACCTTTCCAGACTTAGACCAGTGCAGTGTTTCAAGGAGTCAGAGACCTACTGTGGCTGTGGTTCATGGAGTTTGTCCACTGTTTTTATTTGATGCTTATCTTCACAAATTCGCAGTGTCGTTGTTGCATCTTCAGTCCGTCTCAGACATCTAAATCCGTCCAGTGTCGTGGGCAGGGACAGAACGTTATCTGCAGTCTCAGTCAGGATGAGATTATCCCACACATCCTCCATTTTCACATGCACAAGATAAAATAATAGAAGTAGATTAAAATAAGTAGCATACATTCCAGATTTATACACAAATTTTGAAAAAGCACACTGGATGTGATTTGCTGTTGTTAATTATAAGTTTGAGATTAGTGTCAGTAGGAGATGTGTCTGTTTTTCAACATCTAAATATGTGGATAATGAAATTATATTCAAAGAAACTGAACAGCTAACAAAATATTTGATCACTTAAGTTGTTTTTTCAAGCAAAATGCCAAATATTTATTTCAAGCTCGTTTTTTGTGATCAATTGCTGCTTTTGGCAAAAACAAGCAGCAAATTAAAAAGCTGGAGCTGGAAAATATTTGGCGTTTTTTGACTGAAACAATTAATCAGCTTTTGAAATAACTGCAGATTAATCCAAATTTAATCTTCTAATTGATTAAATGACTAACTAATGCAGCTCTTGTCTGATTATTTATAGATGAGTTCATCAGAAAAAGAATTCATCTAAGCATTTGCATGCGTTTTTGTAAAAACACTCCTCACATAGTAAAGCAGAGTTTAAGTCTTTCCTTTATAGACGTGACTTGATGTTTTATTCTGTTCTTTAACTGCATGCAGGACTCCCATATTTACCATAGTGGTAGGTTATAGTTGTGTTTGAGACACAGTGACTTTATATCCCCTCATAATCATAAATCCAGTGTTCTTCAACTCTATCACTCATGTTGTGTAAACATAGTATGATAATCTCCAGTTGTGTTGTGTTTAATCCCACCACTTCCTCATTGGGTTCACACATGTGTGTTTGCTGCTGCAATAACAAAATGCTTTTTTCCTAGAGAGACAAATGCTTGCGTTATTCTCTGTTTCTGCAGGAATTTAATGTTTTCAGCAATGTGTGATATTTGAAATATATGATAGGTACTAAAAAGTGCAGTGGTTGAGTCATTTTGGCATAAATCAGTGAACATCTTGCAACAAAACAGACAGATTATTCCCAAGAGAACACCTTTTCTTTTTCTTCCCACATGGCAGCTCTCTCTGAGATGTGATAATGACTGCAGATGTTTTTGCAGCAGTTACTTGACAATCAGGTGGATTACCTTCAGTACACACAGTGAGCACCAACATAAACTGAATGGCTTCCCCCTGTGGTGGGTTAGATGGAAAATGTGTTACGTCATGCATAGCTCATGCCAGCAGCATTAAAGAACACTCAGGTTCTAAACACGACCAACTGAAAGTAGGTACACCTGATATTTTGTCGGAAACATCAAATGACAATGAGAAAACAACGATGGCTGATGATGAATTTATAGAATTACCACCTGTTACTCCTCTTGGACTTAGATGGAGTTTTAGCTCCTTGCTTTGCTGTCCAGTCTTTGGCTTGACTGATATAGAATTTTTGGGGCTGCTGTCAGTAATGGTATTAGGGAGCAAGAAAATTCTGATATCTGATATATCAGCCAATATTATAGGCTACATATATGTATAACATGGGCTAACGTGGTTATCAAGTACTTGTGACATAGATATGTAATGGAGGCAGGATAGCTTACATTTTAACAAACTTTTTTCCAGTCATCAGTGCACTGAGCAGTAAACACTTCACTTATTAGTTATGAAATAACAGGCCGCCCTCTCTTGGACAGACTATGTAAATGCACCATTTTAAATAATGAGTCCAACCACTTTTCCTAAAAACATTTTTAAAGACATTATTTGGGCTTTTTTGAGCCTTTATTGACAGACAGCCGAAGATATGGACAGGAAATGGGGGAGAGAGAGAAGGGGAATGACACACAGCAAATGGCCGGGGGTGGAATCAAACCCGGCCCCTGCAGTGAGGACTTATCCTTTGTATATGCCCCCTAAAGACATTTTTAATATCAGCACACATAGGAGAATATATATCTGGGATTGGCCAATATCAGCAAATGCATCTATCTGTCGACCCAGAGAAAACTGATAAATGATGATGAATTTTCAGAGAGCTATAAACCTGTACCTGCTTTTGGGTTTTAGAGTGACTTTTAGCTTTTCGCTTTGCTGCCCAGTCGGTAACCGTCCTGTCTGGGCAAATCTGACTCTCATATTGTTGTGTTCAGCTGCAGCAGGCAGCTGTTGTTAGAAATACAGCTCTTAAAACACAGCGAACACTACCTGCTCAGCAGCAAACAGCAGGCACGCTTTTATATTCTTAGGGATGGAGATTAAATGTTGAACTTCCATTCATCAGGTGGACACAAACACAACTCCACATAAGTAAGCTAATAATAATGCTCTGTTTGATGAGTAAATAAACAGCTGTTTGCCAAGGTTGACTTAAAAAGGTGCTCATATGTTGGTGTTTCTGTGCCTGAAAGAGGGTGTCTTTACTTCTGAGCCTCCTTTTACTTTGATAAATTTCTGTGATATTGATTTTATTACACTTTTATTACACCCAGCAGGCCCCATGTTTGTTTATCCCTGTGTATTAGACTAAGTGATGTACTGCACAGAGCAGTCAGCTTATTTACAGCATTATTGCACCTGCCGAATAACAAATTACTTCCCTAAAAGCAAAATCAATCATGTCAGAGGGCTGTAAAAACCAAAACAGCCCACATACAGAGATAAAAAACACAGCAAAAAGCGACTCCGCTGAGATAAAATCTCTTTCTCAGCTCTTCCCTAGTGAGCAGTTTGGTTTGAGCAAACTGGCAAACTCCTCTGCAGTGAGTAATGAGTTTGTTCAAATGGGAAGCAGCCATGTGTGACACTTGGCACTCAGCAGACTGCATTAACTGGAGGACTCAAACAGACAGAAAGGTTTGTTGAATCGGTGCTGCTCTGTTTAGGTTAGCAGGACGCTCATTTATCACATGACAGACTTCAGTTCATTTGGTCTGGCTGAGTTAAGCACACAAGAAAAGCTTTTTGCTTGTTTAAAAATGTCCTGATCATTAGGAGAAATTTGTTTACTTAGTAAAAAGAGGTACAGACAGAATGGAAGTCACGTTATTTTAGATTACTTTTTCATACATTTACAAAACCAACATAGCCACCAATACCACAGCTGTTCTCTAAAACCTGCTTTATGCTTCTGCGTTGTATCAGCCTCAGCACAGGTGTGTCCTGTAC
>JAQFJA010075985.1:0-11618 GCA_029874485.1 Naso brachycentron
ACCATTATATGTAATAAAAAAAAAAGTTCTTTGATAGAAACCACACAAAGGACAGCTAAAAAGAAGAGAGTACAGCAGGATGTTTCTGACTATTGTTTGGGAATTGGTTATGTTGGAATATGGTTGTATCCAAAATGTGCCAAGTATACATTTGACATATTACATTATACAGTCTACAAATCCATCAATCCATTACACAGCGATATAAAATAGAAATGAAATGCATATAACTTTATGCAGCTTACAGCTCACACATCGCTAGTGCTAAATGTTTGAACTGTAAATGTTGTTTTACCATTTCTACATCTCTCAAATTTTTAAATTGAAATCTAACATGATAAAGAGATGTAATCCTGATCTCAATCCTATATAGTCCATTAGCATTTAATTTATTTTATCTTTTAAAGGTGGCTGATGATGAATGATAACCACATTAACATTGTAATGTTCAATCATATCAGCACTTTTTGATATTTTTCTAGCTGAACAACAAACTATCAGTTAAAGCTCGGGAGGCTAGAGGAGAAAGGGAATGTGATGACAGCACCTGGTGCAGAGTGGCTAAACTTCAGGAGGATTAGTCAACAAAGCTGTAAAACTGTCAAAGCAAAAAAAATCATGCGTTTTCAGGAGACATTTGTGTAATTTTGTCTGCCTCCTATGAGTCTGCCTTTGGACAAACATGACCGGTAAAAGCTTGTGTGACTGGCCTGTTGTCAGGAATGAAACCTTGATAGAGACAGACCCAGTCTGTTCAGTGCACAGCAGGTGTGTTCACTTACTGCACCATCAAGAATCATGCCACCAACCTGCATTTCCCATTCGTACTCTCACCTGATTGGCTGGCTAATTGATTGGCTGTCAGGGTAAATGATGGTGTTGGCGACCGTATCCAACATATCCAAGGTACAGTAACGCACTGATGCAATCCCCAAAAGCTCCCCAAGCAGCATTTCTCAGAGGACAGAGCGAACAGGAGTGTTGTGTTCATCCATCATTCTGATAGCAACTGGAGCAGCCCTCTGCAGTTTCACTGTGGACCCCAATCCAACCATGTATTAGTGAAATCGTTTTCACATACAGTTAATGTGTGAGATTCTCTAACCTTTTCATGTAGCCCAGTGGAACTCCATAAAACCTGCCTGTTATATGGTTGGCTCACAATGGTTGGAAAGACATGAACTGTATTCTATCCTTACTGTCATAAACCACCTCTATTATTTTAGCAGCTATGCTTTTAGCATTATGTACTATTTTCTCCGATATTCAACTCACACTTTCAATTTAAGGTGGACATACTAAATACTATATTCTAAATGAAGCTTAGCAAAAGTTCAGTCAGGAAGACTCTTTGCACATTCCCACTAAGTCATTACGCTCCACTACTCGTCATCCTTCTCATCCAATCACAATCTGTCACCCTCTTTTTCCAATCAGTTGCTAGCTGTAAAATTCAAAAGAGCTCTCTCTGCTGTCATTCAGGCGGAGAAGTTTACTTAGCTCACCTCCACCCTTCTATCACCTCAATCAGGATACTGGCAATCTTTACTCAGACCTTTCAACCAGAAGTCTCTGCTGCATGAAGCATCACTCCTCTTCACCACCACCAGTGTCCAGGCTCTGGCGAAGTCTTCTTTACATGGGAAGCATCTAATCCATCAAGATGCTTCCTAAGATGATCTAGTTCCTGTGGGGTCTAATGCCAAAGACAACTTTTCTGCGCACAATAAATTTGATCTCATTTTGAAATCTGTCATTTTCTTTTACTCTAATTAGTCTATCCTGATTGAAAAGAAGGACTTGGCTTTCATTTGATGTCTCAAGGTAGAAAAATGGATATCAGTGTGTGAGACTTTTATTGTCTCCTATTTTGCATGAAATAAGCCTGCTAAATGTCATTATGTATTGGTTTCACTAACCTGTTGCAGTTCTGTGTCCAGTTTACCTGTTAGCTTTATAAAAAGGGTCAAGATGTCTACATCACGGTCTTGCTTTTGGTTAGCAGTGTGATTTGTACGGAAGCCGAGAGCGGCCGTGTTGCCACTGCCTTTCTCCATTCTGTTATCTCAAGATCACAAAATAATAATCTCATAACAGCTTGTAATATCTTGACATCGTAATAGATTAATTAATTATCATGAGATAACAAAACTCGCTTTCCGGTAATAACAGACAACAACAAAGTCCAATTTCAATTAAAGCCGCAAACGGCGGTGAACGGGCCCTCGCTCCCCCATGCCACTGTGGGGGCCAGAGCCACACAGGGCCCACGGCAGGAAGCGAGGAGGGCGAAAAAACCCGGCAGTAGAAAACACAATGTTGCGTCCATCCACCAGGTGGCGCTGTCGGCGTAACTGTGCCTGGGCGTATGCGTTCAGGGGCGGAACCTCATCACACGTGAAGTTTGGAGTAAATCGGACAATGTGTTAAAGAGTTATAGCGAGTTGTTGTTTTGTCCAGCAGGTGGCACTATGAACACAACCAGACGTGGTCAGGCGAGTTCAGGGGCAGCCCCTTATCACACACATGAAGTTTCGAGCAAATCAGACAATGCGTTAAAGAGTTATAGCGAGTTGATGTTTTGTCCACCAGGGGGCACTACAAATGCATCCAGACGTGGTTGGGCATGTTTAGGAGCAGCCCCTTAACACACACGTGAAGTTTGGAGCAAATCAGACAATGCATTAAAGAGTTATACCGAGTTGCTGTTTTGTCCACCAGGGGCGCTACAAACGCAACCAGACATGGTTGGGCATGTTCAGGGGCGGACCTTCATCACACATGTGAAGTTTCAGGCCAATGGGACTGTGCATGATGGAGTTATGAGGACTTGATGTTCCATGGCGAGGCATCAGAAATGGCGACGCCGTAGTGGCCACACCTCTTGAGACAGAGAAAAGCTTTTAATAACTTTTGATCACAAAGGTGTTGAGATGTTGTTCATAGGATATGAAGTCAGTCAGATGAAACCTGTAGGAGGAGATCGTTCAAATAGGACGTGTGGAAATTTCCAAAAGTTGACCGCCAAAATCCTGTTTGGTTCTGACCATTGGTGCCAGAGACTTTTATGTGCGTGTGGACAAGATGCACATGTGTACCGAGTTTCATGTTCCAACTCCAAAAAAAAACGTATGGGGACGGGTTTTTGAAAATTTCAAGGGGGTGCTATAGAGCCATTTAGCCCCGCCCATGGGCGTCGCCCCATCAGATCAATGAGCTTGCCACCCTTGACCTGTGTATCAATTTTCATTAAGTTACAAGGTCGTTGAAGCCATTAAAAAGCCAAACGTATTTCCTTGGCGAGTGATCGATAGTCACCGCGTGGCCAGAAGGACGCCATTGGTCGTAGCCTCACAGCGTTCATACTGTAGTTTCTCCAACTTGTTCTGCATGTTTTAGAAGTGGAATGAAGTTGACAGAGTTAACCATGTGTCATCAGTACATGTTTAAGTAAAAACAGGTCACTTCCTGTTACCACCGGGGGGCGCTATGAGTTAAGTGGGAAGTTAATATATCAGGACGCTCAGGGTGGAGCCGTCGTCATTATCAGCAAGTTTGAAGCTGATAGGATGAAGTATGTGGGCGTGAGAGCCGTTGGAAGTTGGACGTCGAGCTCCGAAACAGTCGCCAATGTTTGGCGAGCCCTAGCTGCCACGCCGTGAGTGCAAATTTGCGGCCGCAAACAACTTTAGGTCACCATGTTGTCTTGATGAGCTGTGCTAGGCACCCCTTTCAACGAGTGCTTTGTTTGGCTCGGTTGTAAGCACCAAGCATCGCTCCATACAGTGAAGTTAGCGTCCCTCCTTCACCATTCATTTGGACAATGTTAACGTTATATTATTTGGAAGCTAAATTGGAGACAGTTGGCCACTGTACTTAGTCCAATGGCAAGTTTAAAGTTAACATTAGCCCTAGCTAATTATTGTGGGGGATCTTAATTTTTCTCTGCTAACTAGCTAAGTTAACAAGCCATGTATGTTTAGTAGTCCTTGCTAACCGTCCATCTCCCCCCGTTAGCACCCATGTGAGCACCATACCTGCCTTGTTGGCACAGCTCACTCACTGGCCAGGGAAAGGGGGAAATTGGGTAAACCTCTAGCCTCATCTGGCTACGATGCTAACGGGAGTTACTAAAACGAGCATACACTGAAGTAAGTGCATTAGTAATTAGTAACGTTGCAAACAACGTCATAAAACAATACCAGAATTGTACTTACTAAAAAGTCTGGAGCATAGTTTTCTTGGATGGTCTGTTTGTACAATTAACTGCACAGCAAGCCATGTTATATGTCCAATATTTGCACAAAAAATTCTCCAAAAGGGACGGACACGGCCGAGAGGTCCAAGGTTGGTCAATTAGCAGAATTATGAGAATTATGCAGAACTTTAAGCCTAAATGTATGAGTTACCTAAAGTTATCATGAAAGGGGTAAGAAGCTATAGAAAAGAAAATTTTTTTTTGAATCAGGCTTGAAACATGTTTATTCCTGCTTTACAGTTGGCCATTTTAACATGGGCTCTTATGGGAATTTACTCTCTTTTAGAGCCAGCCTCAAGCGGTCAGTTGAGGAACTGCAGGTTTTTGCACTTCCTGGTTCCCCTCAAGTCAGAAGTCAAATGTTTGGGGCTTGTCTACAACGCAAGCAAGCCTCATATCCTGAACAATAAACTGCTGCCACTGGCTGATGCAAGAAACATTGAAGCTGTTTTAAAACAATTATTATACTAAACATAATGAAATGTGTTTGTGTTAGCATCTTCACACTCAAAGCTCATGGAGTGTCCTAATGCAGACAAGTTGGTGTGCCCTTTTTAGATGATGCGTCTTGTTGGAGTTAGGCTGTGATATGCAAACTGTTGTTTGGAAGGTTTACTCTTGACTTTATTTTTGACCATCCGTTTTAACAAAATGTAGGAACATCGATAATTTCTTTGACTTAGTGAAGCTAACTACAAGTAAATTTTCTGTACTTTCAGTTAACTCTCAGTAGCTGTCTTCAGTAAGTTCATTTGTGTAAACAACTGGGGCATCTTGTAAACAACCCCATTCTCGCAGATCGTTTTAGTGTCCTGAAGGTCAGGCAAGTCAATTTGGTTAAATAAGGGGTTCCCAAATTTTGACGTGCCAAGGATCCCAATATAGCATTTGCTTCTGGCAGGTCTTGTGGTATTTTTCTTTTCAGAAATTTTTCCATTTGTGCAGGAGATAGGTGGCAAATTTTCAGGGGCACAGCTACTCTCTGATGAATCAGCGTCATTCAAAGCAGCCGCCTGAATCTGATTAGCTTGAGTGGTGTTTTTTTTTTTTCTTATTGAAAAATTAGCATAGAAAAAGAACACAGATTTGATATGTAGTGATTAATCACATCTAAAAAAGACATATATTAAAATGTTGTTGTCACAAATAATGTAATTGGGTTTTTTGTGGTCGTTAGTGTTCTGTTCCCTTCCATAAGTCTGGAAGACTGTTGATGTAGCATTTCTCCCTTTTCTCAACCAGTGGACCAGGAGACCACGGCCCTAGAAACCACTGTTATTTCAGGTCAGCACCTACATGTTTTTGAATTAACCCAGTGCGTAATGAGTGGGATTCATGGGTGTGAGCTGTGCTCAGCGTGGTTTGTAGGCAAATTCTTTATTTGCACTCGCACTGCACATTAGAGTATTTTTTTAAACACAGTTAAATAAATGTTTATCTCTTGAGTGGAAGGAGAGATCTGACTCTACTTGAGTACTCACATCCTCTGTAACATTTCCCACAAGGTCTGCAGTCCAGTTTTATGCGTTCTTTTTGTGTCATGTTGCTTGATCAACAGAGTCTTGCCTTTTCCTCTTCGTGTGTAACTGTCTTTCTGCTGTCTTGTCCCTGCTGACTCATCAAAATGTATTTACACACCTCACTTAATTACTTGTTCACCAGCTTGCTTTTGTAATCACACACCTCCTCCAATGGAGCTTGTCTGTTTTTGTCCCCCTTGATTTTAATTTCTAGGTGTTCAGCTGTCTTTGTGACAACGTGATCAGTGTGGATGGTGATCATGTGGATTGTTTCTTAGCAAATAAACACAGCAAAATATCGTGCTCTTTTGTTTCCTGCCATTTCTACATTTTGCTGTGCACACATCACTGACACTAAAATGAACTGAGATTTAGTCGGTTCATAGCATGTTGTTTTCAGTTGTTTGAATGTGGAGGAGTGCAGATAATATCCATGCCTGTATTCTCTGGTCCTTTTTACAAACTTAAAACTCATCCGTATGAAAATGTAAATATATGAACTTTTACACACTAGTGTGAGTGTGCGTGACCTGTAGTAAAAGTGTTAACTATGGTCCTGTATTGGTCCCAATGATAGGACAAGACAGTGGTTTGTAGGAAGTGTTGGTTCGAGTAAAAATAATCTAGTATTAATTCAAGAGGGAATTTTTTGTTTGTGCTGTGATGTGCACACACATTCTTTAAATATACACCTTCAGTGCTTACATTTTAAGATTTATAATTAATAATAGAGTTGTTTCTTATAATTGATGTAATTAATACCTGATATTTAAACAGAAGTTTAAACTTAGGCCAGTCCACAAGCCTATAGATAAGAAAACACTCACAGGCAAAACTGAGTAGTCAAAATTCTTTTTTACCTTACAGATTGTAGTGTATCAAACATTCATCCTGATCAATGAAATTTAAAAAAAAACAAAACAACAAGATGAAAAGCTCACGCTTCAGCACAGATACACTCGGGATGGAGTTGGATAGAATAAAATCTGTAAAACCAAAATGAGTTAAAATGCCTTAGCTTGTTTACATGTTTCTCACCTTAATAAGTATGAACATATAGATGAATGTGTGTTTGTGTGCATGTGTGATAATAAGTGTCATTAAAGTAAGGCCTGTTATGTAGCTTTTTCTGTTTGTTTAATAACCCGTATAATCATACAAGTACTGTACTATATGTGGTCCAAGTCAACCCACGATACTGTGGGTCCTGTTCAGAGGAGACAGACTGTAGAAGGCCTTGACAGGCCATATTATGTTAGTAAAAAACTGTAGCCTCGAAGTCTACTCCTCAAGATCATTTTCATTTCCATCAGATTATTCTTGCTGGTTTTGTGTCACACATTGTTTCTTTTTTCTTCTTTATCACTCAGGTGCAGTATGTCAAAATGTATCACGTTGCATCAGATTAATGCCTATTTGTCTGTCTTATTATGCAGATGACAAAGATGGCTTACTTCTGGATGCATGATGCTTTCCTGTCTTTCTACTAAATTTCATATCCCACTTAATCCTGATAAATTGCAATCTCAGCTTTTAACAGTGTTATTTGTATTAAATGTAAGCTGCCGGCTGACCAGCTGTAGTTTCACATCCTCTGTCAAAGCCAATATGTGGCACAGTCTGTCACTGTGCATGATGCACTGTATATTCGTGTGGCCATCTGCTCTACCTTGACCTACCAACAAAACAGGTCGGATTGTACTTGAACAAAAAGTCCTGGTTCAGCAGACATCTGGAGCGTTGACCACACCACCACACAAAGTGTCCAATCCAAAAAGACTGCTGGATAGGCTTGGGCCAGTGTAAAATTTCTAAACCGGTTGTACATTAACCTCAATACCGGACCTAACCAGTAATACTGGCTTTCACCACTAGGAGTCGCACGCCACTTATCAACAGCGCTCCTGACTGGAGCGGCACAAGAGAAGAACAACTGAATAACTGAGTGACACAAAATGTTTTTATTTCTCACAGCAACCAAACGTGTGACATCGTCTGTCAGTGTACATTCTATCTGCTGCACTTCTATGCTCATACACACAACGTATTTTTCTCTCAACCGAGTCAAAGTATTTGCTACAATATTGTGTTTAGTCGCATGCCTCCCATAAATACACGCACATAAACTAAACAGAGCAGACATGTGGCGTCTTTTTCCCTCCCCTTTCACATCGTAGTCTTGTAAAACAAAACGAAAGCATCATGAACGAGTCAGAGTTGAGTACGCTTAAGTTAACATTAGCTCGTTAAAGGAGGGGTTGCTGGGCATTTTCTGTCATTAACTACGGTCGGCAAACATTTTTACTGCACTGCATCAGTGGCGGAGGTCATAAACAGGCTGGAAAACTTAACGACAACGTGTCCGGGTTAATGAAGTCATCCGCTAGTCTGTTTTAATATAAACAGCCACAGCTGAAGGATTAGGTTTGGGGTTTTACAAGGAACAAATTAATTACAATGCACTGATGAATCAGTTTTTTTGCCCAGCCCTCAGAATGACAGAATGTGCATGCGTTAATCGCCTGTTAAAGAAATTAACGGCATTAAAATTAATTCAGGTTAAATAATGCGTTAACTTTGACAGCACTAGTAAATAAACTAAAATAATATTTAAACAACATACGGAGAGCATATTTTACGCTGACATTTAAGGCTGGTCAGAATTCACGGACTTGAGAGACATCCTAAAATTTAACTTAACTTCCTTTTTTCCCCAACAGTGGCAATCATTATTGCCAGTCAAACTCACTTGGAGATATAAAAGCATAATTACTCCAGAAAAACAAATACCACAACAGAGGAGAGATCGCTAAAACTGGCAATAATCGCTGGAGATACCCTCTCAGGGTCAGGGCCCCACCTTTTGCCGTGCAAAGGCGCCGCACAGCGCAGCGCGACCGTCACTGCCATTTTCTACCCATTGCAGTTATTTTCACGGCGAGCGCCCACATCGTCTAAATAGCCAATCTACTTGCATTCATCTGTGTGTCGATGGTAGGGTTGGTCTTTAACGAAGGTGTGGTGGGACACATTTCTGGTGCTTTGCTGTTTTGTTGCACCAGAAAGAAACAGCAATTATGTCTAAATTCTGACACAATGTTGTCCTGTTACTGACAGACTGCACTGTTTGGACACATGCACACAGGCGGTTCACAAGGCGCGTCCACTGCTTGTGACACTTGGGGGACACACAGCAAGACTCCTCATGAGTTAAACAGCCCATCAGTGCATTACTGTGTGGAGTGAAGCCTCTGCTCTCCTCGTCTCCTAACATCATTGTACCTCTTGTCGTCACAATTCTGGTGAAGTCTGAAGACGAGGATACTCTCCTCCTAGATGATCTGCTTGTGCGCTTTCACCTCGTACACCCCCATTGGCAAAAAAGTGCTCATTTTTGTGACACTTCTCCGCCATCTAAACAGCAGTGCACCTTCATCTAAGTACAGCTGGCTCTTACAGGAAACGAGGGACAACGCACTGACTGGCCTAATCCTTATTACGTTCAAAACACGCCCATGATTAAGGGAGTAAATCGAACTCTTTTGGTCCGACTTTGCACTCAGATTACACGCAAATATTTAATTAATGCAAAGAAGACTAGGACACACCCCAACTGAACTTGTGCTGCACACTTATGACTTAATGCCACTGATTGTAAGGGTGTGACGATATGTTTTAACAACAATACGATGTGTATTGCAATACACATGTGGTGATGCATTATGATACGATTCACTGACTAAAAATCAATAACTTTTCTTTGGCTAAAAATAGAGGAAAAGAAAATGCCTATTTCTATGCAGTGGTAGAGGAGGTGAAACACAGGCAAAGCTTGATGCACTGAACCACACAAACACTCAGTTCAAAGCCTCGATTCAACCTGTGTGGACTGCAAACGCCGACTGAAAATCTCTCGTTCTCCTGCTGCTTCACTGCCACGTTCCACCGTTATCTGAAGCGATGCTGCTGAGGCAATACACATGACCAGAACGTCGGATAATAAACAGGAGTAACGTTTACATTATTTACCACTACAAGTGCAAAAAATACATCTAGATAATAACATCTGACGCACTAAATACAAGGTGCTAATTCTTTGTATTGATACAGTTGACTGTTGCTTTAAAAAATGATTGTAGATCGATACAAGCCACACAAGAAGGATGGTTTGCTGTCTACCTATCAGTGTAGTTGTATTGTAGAAATATAAATCAATGCATCAATAGTGGATGTGTCATTACACCTCTAATAGATGGTCAAAAAAGGGAGTGCAGTCTTCACTTGGATACAGAGAAGAGTAAAGAATAAGAGTCCTTAAGAGAACTGAACAAATAAACTAGGCAAACTTTCATTCAGAAGGGCAGGAGATGCAGAGGAGTTGTCAGGGAGATGTTCTAGTACTTTGTGAACACCAGTGGCTCGGTCTACAGTTTGAGTCCAATTAGGAGAGTATGTGAACTGAATTCAGCTGTCAGAGACCTATCTGACACCGCCTTGGTGTGAAAAGGCTAATCTGTGGAAGCGCAGTGAGAAGTTGGACGGGCCAAGACAAAATCAACTGGAGCAGAGCAGACCAGAGAGAGAGGACAGCGTTTCCCAGCAACCTGCTCACAAACCAACGCGCAGGGCTGCAGTTTTAGTTTTTCAAAAGGTGTTAATCTGATCATACGAAATCCAACATTGGTAAGGAACTGAGTTGCAATAATTTTGCTTTGTTCTTAACACTGACACTCAAATTCTAAATCAATATTTGATTACAAAAGCTAGCCCACGTACCGCAGGTGTTATGATCAGTGCAACAGCTGCCCTGTGATGGGGAAGTCGAAACAGAGTTAAGTTTTGGAGAATTAAAACCCAATGTCACACTGCCGTGGCCAATCACCAGATGGGCTGATCACACAGAGGCACCAAACAGCCCTGCCGTGAGGGAGCACAAAGTCATTTGCATTTTCAAAACAGCCTGACACCATGTTTGCACAAACCTGCGATCACCTCACTGCCTGATTTGTTCTGAAATAGCTTCAGGATGACTTACAGCAAGTGTTTCGAGTAATGTGGGGACTGGATGGGAGTGGAGGCAAAGACGCTGATGACAGCACCTACCATAGAGTCTGCAGAAGATTGAAGCTTCTGGAGGAATAAACACCTGTAGTCTCAAATACTACACACGGGTGGTTTGTTGTCATGGCTAGGGGTGTGCGATATGACGATATTAGACCATGAACGATTACAATGTGGCCACGATCCATTGTTACATAGAGATTGTTTACATCCTGCGTCAGTGCACATTTTATCTTTTGCAGCTCTACGCTCAGACACATAAAACATTTTTCTCTCAACCAAATCAAACTATTTGCTGCTCCATTTCATTCCATGCCTCTCATAAATACACGCACAAAAACTAAACTCAGCAGACATGTTGCGCCTTCTTCCCTCTACTTTTAGGATGAAGTCTTGTAAAACAAACCAAAAGCAACATGAGCGAGGAGTCTGAGTTAGCCCGCTTACATTAGTCAGTTTGGAGGAGGGGGACTTGGCATTTTCTTTCTTTAACTACAGTTGGCATAAACATTTTTGCTGCACTATATCAGTTGTGAAGGTCCTAGACAGGCTGGAAAACTTAACAACATTGTGTCCAGGTTAATAAAATCATCCGCTGGTCTGATAAGTTACAAACAGCCTCACTTGGGACGTTAGCATTAGCTAGTAACGTTAGCGTCAGGAGGAAGGGGGGCTTTCCATTTTGTGTCAGTAACTACGGCAGCATAATCATCATTTCTGCTCTGTGTCTCTTGTTGAAGTCCAAGAAACGTTGGAAAACTTAACCATGTCGTGTCTGT
>JAQFJA010076053.1:0-11609 GCA_029874485.1 Naso brachycentron
ACAAAGAGACACATTAATATAAATAACCTACAGTCTGACATTGTGTGTGTTTGTTTTTTGCACTTATTTATCCTGAACGTGTGTGAACAATAATAATTTAGCATGTTTCTCATAAGTAGTGAAACAAAGAAAAGAGCAAATAAATTCAGATAATAAAGATCAAATAAAATTATTAAAAACTTCCTGCTGTAATAATTTACTGTAATTAAGTTCAGCAGACAGAAAACTGTTGATGTTGTGTTTCAGCTCCAGTACAGACAGAAGCAACGTTAAGGAGGAAAGAAACTTTGGAGAAAACTAATAATATTTTGTGGATATGAGACACGTACACAAATTCATCCAAACGAAGCTCTTTCTCTGTGTGTTTTCCTTCTGTCCAAACACAAACACAGCTTTGGGTCGCTTAAAACAGGTCTTCTAAAAAAACCTTTATCTTCAGTGAAGATATACAGACACTCCTTTTTAAATTCATCACTTGTGAGCTTCTTCGTCTCTTCTTATGAGGTCTGCTTAGAGACATTTTCAAGCCATGAAATGCTGATTTTTATCAGTCTGGTGTGAATGTCAGTATGAACAGCAGCACTGATGTGTTTCCTCAAAGTCCAGTCATATAATTCAGTTTACACCTAAAAAAAGGTTGAAGTGTTTACTGCCTCTTTAATCCTTATGTGTTGACATTTAATTGTTTTAATCTTTCTTTTCTGTCTCTCTGTCAGTGGAGTCTTTGACAAAGTTGTTTGTATTTTTTTAAATTCAAGATTATCTCATTAATTTACACATGAACTGAGGTTGGTCCATATAAGAGGAGTTATGAAAAAGGCAGAGTTTAACTCCAGCCGGATGTTTTTGCTCTCAGGCAAAAAGTTTTGTAACTTTTTAATAAGTGAAATCTTTCACATCAGCATTTAGCATCAGTGCAGCATCAGACTCTTATCACGGCTGGAGAACATTTATGTTGTTCAGAAACAAAATATTCTTGTAAATTATTCTCCTCATCCTCAAAACAGTAAAATAAAACCTTAAAAGTAAATTCTTTCTATTTCTCTTTCCACAATGTTCAAACACTGTTTTGATTTTTCTGCAGCCAAAAAAAAGGCCAGAGAGGATCAACCAACGAGTAAGTAAATGTTTTCTACATTCAACATTCACTGTGCTGAAGAGAAATGACCTGAAAAAAAAAATAAAATGCTGCTTTTGTTGTAATAACTGAAAGAAATGTGCAGCTTGCACAAGTTTATCCCTTCAACACAGCTTAAAGTGAGTTTAAGTCTTTGAGGCTTTACGAGCAAATTCAGATTCTCTGTGGGAAGAAATGAAAATGCTGCGTCTGTTTGTAAACAAATACCACTTCCTGCAGAACATCAGGCTGATTAAATAAACAAACAAATAAATGAAATCTCAAGTTTTATCACATTAAATTCTTTAATGTTAAATTGCATTAAATTTTGCATATTTTCTCATAAAATTGATTTGATTTTTTTTATGTATCCATCACATGATTTGACACAAATCGTGCTGTTTGTTTTATGATCACTGGAGAAAACATCAAATTAGAGGAAAACAAAAACAAAAAAACAACAGAATTTGACAACATAATAATGGATTTTATAGGGACTTATATACAATGAAAGATTTTAAGATTTTCACCAGCTGTTGCTCAGTGAATTCTTTTTTAGTAATGTCATGTTTGTGTCCTTGGCACAGTGTCATCAGTCAGTAATGAAGCTTTTTGCTCTTTTCTTTCTGCAGCTGAACCACCAACAGAGAAATCTGGTAAGTTTTTGAGTTTGTCTGACGAGAAACAGTTTTGCCTTCGATTGAATTCAGGATTTCTCTTTTCTGCTTTAAAGTTTAATAGTTAGTTCCAGTGACAGGTTCAAATATTTGCTCTGATGAGTTTGTCACTGTGCAGCACTTTCTCTGGTTGGTTCAGTTATTCTGTGTCCGAGAGCCGATTGTTCTGATATTTTTGACCAAATATTCTTAATAGTAATCCTTCAAAAAAAGGCAGTCACAACAAACAAACAAACAAACAAACAAACAGACATGACAAGACAGATTCCTGCTTCTTCAAGTGTGTGTTATGAACACAAGCAGGAGAAGTGTGTGTGTGTGTGTGTGTGTGTGTGTGTGTGTGTGTGTAGACTTGATGTGTGGACATTATCTTGCAAACCACAGTGAAGAGCCTCTGTTCTCTGTTCTTCCAGGTCATGTTGGAGCCATTATTGCTGGTATTGTCACTGTAGGCCTCCTGATTGGTGTTGGTGTTTTTTTGATGAAAAGGAAAAAACGCAGTAAGTGTCAAATTCCTTCTTTCCTAATTTTTTCCCATTTTAGAGACTAGGTTCCACACACCCACATTGTCAGTGTCACAGGTTTTCAGGTTTGTTTAATAAAGACACACACACTGACATGCTGACACGACAGTTTTGTCATTATGAGGATGTTTTTTTTTCCTTCACTTAAGAAGTTACATCCAAATCCTCGTCTAACTTCTCACCTGTCATGAAATTATTTCACTTGTTTACCCAGTCACACTAGATAACACACTATGTACACACTACATACACACTATGTACACACTACATACACACCATTATAAAGCAGTATTAGTAAGGACACCTTTTATATAGAGCAGGTCTCATCTGTATAACTTCATTAAACAAACAAAATATGTTTGTGTTATTTATCTCTCACATGTGCAGCTTCTTTATTTCAAAGTCTGCTGTGCGTCATTTACAGTTGCACTGTTTGTTTTTTTTCCTGCTGTTTTTAACATTGGCTGTGGCAGACTGAAGCTGGCTGCCACTGAGCTTTAACCGAGTACTTTTCCTCTTCTAAACCTAAACATTTGTTGACAACAGGACAGAAAATGCTCATGAATCATTTTAGAACTAATAACAAATAACATGTTTTGTATATGTGTGCAGGACAACGTGGGCAAGACGAGAACAGACCAGAGATTGATCCAGTGGAGATGGATCCAATCAATCAACCAGAGATTAGGGCCGCATGATTTAGAAAAAATATCTAATTTAGATTTTTTGGACTGATATTGTGATTGAGATATGAATTGAAATATAAGAGGAAATTATTATTTTTACATCTTTATTCTCATGTTTTATTAAAAAATATTAAAATGATTATAATGTGACTGTTGCAGGGATCTCTACTAAGCAAAGACGTTTTCTTAAGACTGTAGAATGTGTGTGGGCCAGGACAGCTCAGCAGCTCCTCAATATTTGAATTAAATGGCATTTTGGTAACACTTTATAATAACCAGACATTAATAAGCATTAGTTAAGCATCAATAAATATTGAATTCACATTAACAACTGTACGTTTTGAGATGAGGATACAGAAACTACAGAGCACTTATTCTTCTCCTGTAAATGCAGCAACACCTTCTGCTGTGATTTATGTGACTGGTTGGAGCCCAAAGTGTCTCTCTGCTCTCTCCAAAAGTGACATTATATTAGAAATTTTTAAAGAGGACAAGAATATGGATGTTTTACTGAATGTTTTTCTTATTTTAGGGAAATTCTTTATCCACAAATGCAGCTGTTTAAAAATACAACCGCTCTTGGTAATCTTTAAAAAAGAATTGAAACTTTACTGTAGATCAGTTGAACTTGTAGAGATGAAAGCAGCTGAAAGACTTGCAGACATGATCAGTGCCTTAAACCTTGTTGATGAGTCCCTGTAGCACTCTTTTGTGTTCATTGATGTAACTATTAATTTGTTTTATTCTTTAATTTCAGTTTTGTTCATGTTCCTGGTGCAATGTGCTCTGTTCAAACCAAAGATACATTTGATAGTGAAATGTAATGTAGTGCCACATTTTGTTGTACATTTTTTTTCACATAGAGTAAAAAACAACAACACTCCCCCACACAAATAAATAATAAATAAATCCTAATATTTTCATCACATGTCTCCTATTAAACATCTTGGGAGCAGCTGGTCTCAGGTTTCAGTGCAGAGCAGCAGTTTCAGGGTTTCTGTAGGTCTCAACAGATTAAATTTAAGACATTTTGAGACCATTTTAAATGCAGCTGAAGATGAACTCCAGGTGCAAAGAAGTATAAAGGATGTCAAGAAAAATCAGAGTCACAGAATTACTTGCAAACACTTGAGGAGGCATTTGTATAAAGACTGTGTGTGGAAGTAAAAATGGAGTCTTTGTCTCATCACAGCATTTTATTACTGTATTTTTTATTGTTTTGTCTGTGAACTACAAAGCATTTGTATGTTTTATACTTACATAACTGTTTAAGTTTAGACAGTGAAACATCTGGACACTAAGATGTCAAGCAGAAACTGTGACTGTTGTTTCATAATAAAATGTTTGGATTTTTTTACATGTATGTGAAATTCTTCCTTGAACCAACATTTGCTTCGTCTGTCAGGGAAAATGTGAGATATTGCAAGAGATAATGTTTAAAACAATTAAGACATGATGTGGTTTTACCCATAGAACGTCACTGTTTTTTTTCTTTAAAGGTCAGACGTCTTCGTTTTGTGGTGCACAGATCTAGTTGGGCCTAAGTTAGTTAGCATGACATGCTAACCCCAGCTACGTTGTGTTTGTGTTCCAAAACAAATAAAATTTACTTTTTAAAAATAAGTAATGACAAAACTATTGTAATTGCAGCTGGAATGGGGAACATTTGCTTAGTTTTGCTTTGCTGATGGAAGGAGGAAAAAGAGGTGGATGTCAAATCACTGGTTCAACGAGCTGAACGAGACAGTTAAAAAAAAGGGCGAGCCATGCTGTGACACAGATGCTCACAAGTGCCAAACTGATGACTGGATGAGTCTGTGATTCAGTAACTATCTCACTTTAATGAAGCTGTAAGACTCACAGTTCATAGTTTCACTCCAAAATCACTGGTAATACATTCCCCCTTGTTTAATGTAAGTAGAACCTACTGCCCCCTTCTGGTTATGTACGTTTATTGCAATGCCTTGGACTCACTACAGTGATAACAGTGCTCATGCAAAGCTAAGCACACACACACACACACACACACACACTGTCATGGTTATATGTATTAATTTAAAAAAATAAAAAAGAGGAGACACAGAGGTGGACGGATGTTTGGAAACTGGCAGTAAAGTTGTTGTGAAGATCTTCAAATTTTTCTTCTTAATTTTTGGGTGACATTATTACCAGAAACATTGTAGTTGGTGTCTTCGTTGTGATTGTCATCATCATCTTCATTATCATCATCTTCATCGCCAGAGTATGTGGGTGTGATTGTAGTCACGCCAGTAAGTCACAAACTTCTGTTCTCCTTAATTCCCTCTCGTGTTTCAGCTTTAGTACCTTTTAGTTCCTTTTGAGGGCTCGTTCAAGCTACAAAAAGGTTGGCATGAGTTTTCAAAATGATGATGAGAACTGATTATAGCTCATGTTTTTATTGTTCATCATAAGCTGCAGAAAGTCTGAGAAGCCTACTATTCAAAAATATGCAAAAACTAGAAACAGAGGGAACAGAAGAATGGAAGAGGAAATCCTCCTGCAGATAGAAAGGTGCAGTGGTCACAGTTTGGCTTTTGATTCATTTCAAGTCTGAGCAGCCAAATGGAAATACAGCAGGCTGACAGTTTGTTAGCATCGGCAGCAGTGCTAACTGAAGAAGTGTCGATATGACAACTTCAAGAGGATTTACAGGATTTATTTGTCACAAATGGTAGTGAAATGTCTAAACTTAAACCAGAATTCATTTGCTTTTGCTTTCTTGCGTGATGACGCTCGCTTGAGTAGACCAATGAAACACACGAATATTTGGCAAAACGTGTGTGTGTTCATGTGTGTGTGACAGTAAAATCCAGTATATGCAATATTTAACTTGATGAGTAGTTTGGCAACAGTGAAAATGCAAAATGATACAAATGTCTTCTTAATATTATACAGAGAATATTCATTATTTTTACTTTATATCTCATGAAGAAGTGAAATAATGAGGTTCACATTTGTGGATTCAAGTGAAATGTCACGAGAACCATCAAATGATTTGGCACAACATTTGGTTCACTGCAGACTCTCAGTCTTTCAAGTACAAAACGCGCTGATTATTCAGATATCAGAGTGAAGTCATGAATAATAATGAAGCCATATTGATTCAAGTCTCTGAAACATCATGTCAAGTCCACAAATTTTGTTTTTCTGACCTTTCAGTCAGTAAAATGGCCACACAGGTGGAGATCAGCCATGAACAACAAAAATTCTTTCTTGAAAAACCATCAGAGAGAAAAAGCATCCGGCCTGATGTGAAGCTGCTTTAACATTAGATTCATCAGAAGCAGCATCAACCAGAATGTTGCAGTGCAGAGTAATATTAGCTGATACATGTAACAGTCAGCATCACATTATATTCAAAATGAGATGAAAAAAACAAAACAAAAATAGAATAAAGAGCAAAAAAAGATAGATTTTTTGTTGTGGTGGCATATTCACAGGTAAAGATTTGCTTCCTCTTCCTCTGTGTCTTCATCATTGCTCTACGAGGTGATGAGAAGCTGTCGTCTTTGCATCAGCTCGAGCTGCAGGGAAACGAAACCAAGCAGAGACATAAAAATGTCATTTTTCTACTTGAAAAATGGTGACATATTTTTATTAGCCAACCCGAAAGTCAGCATCACCCTGGTTTCCCCAACCAAGAGAATTTTTCCATAAGTTTTGGTTTATTGAGGAAAAATCCCCTACCTCACAAAGCTATTGGTTTCCTGTTTTGGTGTCAACTACCTGTTCATGTTGAGCTTTGCTATTCTTAGACTTGGTGATTTACACCAGAGTCACTGTTGCTGTGACAACCAGCTCTGTTGCTGTTAGCCACAACCAGGTCTTGAAAAAAGTAAGTGACCAGTAAATGTGACAGTCATCTTCTAACTTGAGGTCACAAGACTTACAATCAGAATAAAAAGTTTTCATTTGTGTAATAAAATTTCTCTGCAAACGTTCGGGTGTTGT
This sequence comes from Naso brachycentron, assembly GCA_029874485.1. NCBI lineage: Eukaryota > Metazoa > Chordata > Actinopteri > Acanthuriformes > Acanthuridae > Naso > Naso brachycentron. The sequence goes on from JAQFJA010076053.1 coordinate 6,977, forward strand.
TGTTGTTGTTTTTTCAAACCAATTACAACCATCTTTGGCTGCACTCAGTCCAGGATGTAACGCGCAGGTAGTGGAAGCAAAGGACAGTTTGCACCATGTGACTTCCTCCGAAATCTGTCAGGAAGTCAAAAGACAAAGTCTGAGCTCTACTTTGTTTCTAAGGTCAATAGCACTGTCCCCAACCTCAGAGAATATTGTCTGTTATAATTAATATTACTAGACGTGCTCTTACCTTTAGACAATCTCCGGTACTTGTGTATACACACTATGAGGATGATCGTGTAGAGGGTGAAGAGCAGGATGGTGCACACCAGTCTGGGCAGAGTCATGAGAGGAGGAGGAGGAGGAGGAGGAGGAGTAGGGACACTTGTAGGCTGAGCTTTGACTGTTGGGAAGAGAATTCAAGTGTCAAATGTGTGTCATTAATTCTGTTTTCATACACTGAACAATTTCCCAAAAAGTCCCTCAGACCATGAGAGTGATGTAAGTTCTCACACCAGGGTGCAACATTAAAGCCGGGGTTGGCAACTTCTGGAAATCAAGCTAGCTGTAGCATGAGACTCCTAAGGAAGCATCTCAACTGCCCCCTCCCTGTTTTTGCTCCGGCTCGTGTTTTATCCCGTTTGTTGTCTCTCTCTCTTTTAAGTCCAGTTTGCACCCAAGATTCACAACGAGACCAAACGGTTGCAGGGAAAGTTGCAGCGGTTCAAACTGGTCCGTCTCAGCTCGACTCAAGCAGGCTGATGGTGTCGCCTGCAGCTCAGCTTGTCAAGTCACCAGAGGCCAGTTTTAGAGTGTGAAGCACATCATTTGTTTCAACAGCCAATCAGCTTGTAGTGATGTCACCTGTCACTAAAAGGAGCAGCCAGTAGGAACACATGCTCTCTGAAATGACCTGTGATTGGCTGAAAGTCCCGTCATGGTCTGGATACAGAACCAAGGAGAGGAGCAGAAGTGTAGAGTTCTTTCAGACCACCTGAATTACAAAAAGCTGAATTATGGGATTTTTGCCTGATGACACCAAAAGTAAACTGTCTATTCCAGGTTAAAAACAAAAACAAAACATTGGCCATCTAAAAATGGACTTGATTCTGTTGATTTTGTGTTTTTAGAGCTTGGCATTATGGCTGTCCCCATCTTGTTTTTCTGAAGCCAGAAGTGACCATATTTGCATGTGAGGGTGGAGCTCGGGGGGATACACACTGTTGTATCGACCAATAATTGTGTGACACCTTGCAGACAGCCAGTAGCTGATGTCACTCAAAGAGGCCAACACTAAATAGTGCATAACTTTAAACCTTCACATAATTTAAACACAAGGTTTTATAAAACTTGGCCACCATTGTCATCGATGGAAAATTTAGCTCTAGAAATCGAACTGTGTTTAGTACCAGGCTGTTAACATGTTGTTTTCTTCTGTAAATATAGTCTTTTTGACATGGGGTTCTATGAAGATTGACTCGCTCTCAGAGCTAGCCTCCAGTGGCCAATCGAAAAACTACAGTTTTTGGCTTCATTTATCAGCCCTGGTGGTTGTTGCTTGGATGTGATACTATCAGGGGGTATTCCATGAAGCAGGATTAAGAAAAAGCCTCGCTTATTTCGATAAGTCTGGCCTAATTAAGTTCCTTTCCATCAGTGTGGCTTAGGTGAATCCCCACTGAGTTACCATGGTAACTTAAGCAGGCGAACAAGCCTGCTCTGGGGTGGGCTAACCCCTGAATTGCACCAGATGTGTGTGTGTTGCGTCTGTGCTGCGGTGCGGCAGCAGAGCTGATTCGTTTCAATTCCAGTCAACGTGAGTGCTTCAACCAGCTGCGTTGCGTTCTGACTCCGTCACGGCTCTGGCGATCTGGCGCCCTCCGCAGCAGATACGCAGGACTTCTATTTCTCCCAGATGGTGGAGCGCAATGCGGCAATTTAACACAGAGTAGACTGAGCGGGACAGGAGGTTATCACAGAAAGGTGATGTCATGAAATTTCAAAAACAAAAAAACTTCCTGTAATTCGTGTCTCACATGTTTCATTGCCTCCAAAATGAATTTATCAGTAAAACCTCATTTTTAATGTGCAAGTCACACTTAAAGCAATTTTGAGCTGAACATAAAATGCAGGAAAATGAACTCTTTCTTCATTTTGTCACAAGTAGCAGAAAATGAGAATAAATTTTTGAGGATGATTTCTTGTTGCCGCATTCGTTTTGTGCGAAAAATCAAAAAGTTGGTCAGAAGTTAGCTGTGGAGTTCACACAAACTCCTCAGCCAATAGGGCTAACAATATTTTAAGCATTATTTAGCCTACTGATAATATAGTCACACAGTCTTGTTATCTGAATTTTTGTGTATTAATAGCACAAATTTACAAAAATGTGAAAGTAAGTTAATTAGTGCATTAAATTTCATACAGAGGCATTTCCAAGGGTTTTAGAGGAGATAAAAGCATAGCGTAATACTTCAAAGTGATATTCACATGTAAATCAGTACAGTGACATGAAAAGATTTTTGGTTCAAATGATTGGTTGAGTTTGTTATATTGAAATTAAGCATATTTCTTTCATGTTTCTTACAAACAAATCAGTCACAGTCAAGCATTTTCCAGTCTTTAAAGACTTTGTGTAAACCTTGTTTGTGACTGCATATCATGTGCAAAAGTCGTCTGAGGAGAGGAGCCCACAGTAAACTACCAAACTCTCAGTTCCAGAGCATTTTATGTACTCGTTTAGCTAATCACTTTGATTTCACAGCACAGTGACCAAGCTCTACATTGGCAGTGTAGAGTCTTTCAATCAAAAACACTTACATTTAGAGCCACTGAGGGGCGAGCGGGGAGAACTTGTTCGGACGCGTGTTCTGGGCAACAACAATGAACCAATGTCCAATACACTCCTGTCTTTGAGTGCGGTGACCCATTTATTTACAAACGTGCTCACCTTCACACAGGTAAAACACATGTCCATAATTCATCTCAGGCAAGTTTCCATTCAACAGGTTCGATTCCGACACAGTACAATTTTCCATGCTGCCACACACACGGTCAAAAAACTGTTTGCCTGTCCCAGTTCACACACCTGCTGCTCATCAACTGCACCTTACCTAAATTACCTGCGTTTCTATTCTAGTGCGCCACCTCGTGTACAAACAACAAAACTGCATCTCTATTTACAAACAATGACCTCTATATTAATTAAACACAGGCCCGGACTGGCCATAGGGAGAAATGGGAGTATTCCAGAAGCGCCGGCCTATGATTGGCCTGCTGGCCTGCGTCTCTCTCTCTCTCTTTACTTATTTATTTATTTATTTTTTAACAGGCTGCCGGTCCGCCGGCATCACGGCTATCTGACTTTTTTTTCAGAGAGGCAGGCCAGGCCAATCAGAGGCCATTCAGACCAGTAACATGTGAGGAGGACAAGACGATTGGTTTGTTTCGATTAACACCCACCCCAACAGTCCGTATCAACCACACAGACTGCATGTTGAGGAAGGAGTGTGTGACGTGTGTCTGGTACCGGCTGCTGCGGTGTGTGTGTGTGTGTGTGTGTGTGTGTGTGTGTGTGGCGAGCGGACCGGAAGAGGAGACGACAGGTGAGGCTTCGTCGATGATGGACCCCCAACCAGGTAAAAAAAAAAGAGGAAAGGCGAGAGAGAGGAAAAAAGAAAGGCGCTGGAGGATGATGCGGCCAAATGCCTAAAGTGACTAATTTATTCAACAACATGCAACAAGTTGCAGACATATGAACGCCACCAGGCACTTCCATTTGACATAAATGGCTCTCATTTGTCATAATAGCTTTCTTGGCACTACAGCATTATTCTATTAAGCGCTAGTGTTGTTGAATTTTGCTGTCTGTTGCTGACTTGCTGTTATGTATCCCAGCCCAAACATGAAAGTTATTGTGTATTCCAACCTTGGATTTAGGTTGGGGTTCATTAGTATTCCCCGGTATGATAATTAGAGCCTATATAAAATATTAGTCAATATTATGTGATTGCTTATTAGGAACTATGTTCTCGGACTGTATTATACATTGCATATATGTGTCTGTGAACATGTGTTCGAAGGCTGTCCCCTCATAGCTGATTAATTGTTTGATTTGGACTTAGTTGTCTTTGTTTATTAGGTTATATTGTAGGCTACACATAAAAAATATGTGCCAATGAGGCAGTTGATATTCTACATGACATGACTTTTTATGTATAGCTGTAAGCTTGGCACTACTTATTATATAAAACCTTTATTCTCTTCTATTAAAGCAGTACTATCGCAAATACAGCAGTAACTGAAATATGCAATAAATAGGTCGAGGGGAGCCATAACTATATGTATACAAAATATAGCCAACAGTGTAATGTTTGTGGAGCAAATGCAGAATTTCTTTTTGTTATGAGACAAGCCGGCCCGGCGCTCAGCCCCACCTCCTGAACGGCATGCTATGCAGGATGTTTACATCAGATACGCTGCACCACCGGCCCCATCTAGTGGCCCAACAAAGAATTGTAATTTGCGATAATGCTGCTTTATGTGTGTTAGTGGATTTTGCTGAGGATTGTTGTGTGACTGTATTTACCAGCCCAAACATAAAAGTTACTGTATATTCCAACCTTAGATTGTACAGTAGGTCCCATATGTGGAC
>JAQFJA010076096.1:0-11604 GCA_029874485.1 Naso brachycentron
TCATTTTTTTCATACATATTGTCCCAAATAAACTGGATCAACTTCTATCAACTTCTTGTTTAGACGCTCTTATTGAAATGAAATGACGTTTCATGTTGTTTTATCATGGCTGTTACGAGATGATGTTGTCTCTTTTTTGACATTGTTAAGCTCAATTGGGCAAAGCAAATTCTCCATCAAGGCTTCATTCATTCATTCATTCCTTCATTCATTCATTTTACTCACCGTAACAGATCGCACATCTCTTCACTTTCCTCAGGTCAGCAGCCATGTCCGTCTCCAGCACTGTGAAGATGAAGTTTCCTGTGTCGTCAGTCTAGGATTGAAAAGAATAAAGTAAAAAACAGCTCCCATCATGTATTACTCAAATTGTTCTTGACAGAAAACATTTCTTCACTAATGTTGATAAGATGACAAGCAGCACGACTGATTTAAAGGAGCTACACACAGAATTAATTCACCACTGGCCTTCTAAGTTCGGTATCAACAAAACAAACCTGCTTCAGCAACACTGGCACTCCCCCACCCACTGTTCTCAACTCTGCTCAATGGCAGCGCCATGTTTGCTCTGAGAGGAATTTAAAGTTCTGACGGATCAAAAGAAACCTCTTTGTTTTTTAAAACAAGGCAATATTGAATAAAAGGAATAATCAGATTCGATGGATAACAACCCGGCAAGTTCTGTTTATTTGTTACTACTACACGTAGGGAATATCAGGAGCTTTTAATAGGCGTCTTTCAACCCATCTGTGTGGTATTGACCTGAGACTCAGCTATGCTTAGCCATCCAGTGCTTACCAAGCTGAGAAACCGACGAAAACAGCCATATCATAACATAATAACAGCTTGCATGTGATTATTAACAGCTTGTGGAAAATGAGCGTTGGCCTTCCCACTCGTCATGTTTATAGACTACTGATGTTTGAGCTGGACCTGACCTGTTAACGCTGTTAGCACTTAGCGCGGGTCTGTCACTGCATCTACTTGATGATAATGTGATGTTAAATTCAAGTGAAAAACATCTAATTGTCTCTTTAACGATGCATGGTGGGTTAGAATCTCAATCACAACACAATATGACAACATTCATGTGATTATTGAACAACTGGTAACATAAGCCTTCCCACTCATCTGTCTGTAATGATAGCCAGGCCTGGGTTAGCTAGAAAAAGATGCTCCGCTGCTCCTCACTCACTTCTGGCTTTTAAAAAGGGGGTGGGGGCCAACGGTTCTGAAGGGAGGGGGTTCACGTGAACTCTAGTGTCAGGGTCTGAAGTCTCTGAGCGAACCAACAAAGACTGTGCCGATGAACAAAAGCTACCTCCAGTGCTCGATTAACAGCTGCAGCACGGCGCAGAGAGATGACAGCTGGGAAGATGTTCAGAGCGCGGTACTCCATCACAGAGGAAACAATGCTCGAAGTGTCCTGTGACGCCCCGCCGGAGAAAAACACCGCCACCTTCCTCATCATGGCTCCAGCACGAACATGTTTGAAGACGTTTTGACCCACAAAGCGCATGGTGGCGCCAAGCTGCCGTTGGTTGGGCGAACTCTCCTAGTATAGCAGAAACCAAAAAATATTTCAAATATGGAAATCTGCCTATTGGGTCATTCTTTTGAAAGATCCCATCTGCCACATAAATTTCAAAACTGTCTCCATTTTTAAAGATGGCTGCCATTTGGCCATTTTTTACCCTAGAATATCATCATCCAGACTGATTGTTTTGTTTCTGGTGTCAATTTTCAGGTTTTAAACATTAAAATTTATACATCATAAATAATATACTACATCTCCTCCTGTCATTCTTCACAATATTTTAAGAGTATTTTCAAAAATATGCATAATGCACAACATTATTTCAGTGACACTGAATTTGTACAAAATTTTCATTTTATCTGCACAATTACTATTGCATATCAACTTTATGGAATGAAACATAGAAAATGCTGAATGAATTCATGTGTAACTGGAACCCTTAAGGATTAATGTAGGCCTATATTTTATTACACTGAAGGCACCTGTAACCTGGATAACTCGAACATTCAAGGATCAGCAGTTCTGTTACAGCACATGAACCCATCCAGTCAACTAACCTGTAGTCTGAGTTTAGCTTATTCTTCATATTTGCAGCTACACAGCGAACTGCAAGCAAGACTAAAACTGTAGAGGTGGGAAATCGCAGGATGACTCACGATACAACACAATACGATACGTGGTCCTCAGTAACAATAATATCACGAAACAGTGATTCTGTGATAATACATATATTGCAAGACAATATATAATGATACTGAAGAACACAAAATGCAAACATTTCGTACATGAATGCAAACATTTTGTTTGGCCTGTTGATGTTGTGAGGTTGAGACTTTGGAAAGTGGCTGGTGCATTGCCTAACTTTAAATTCTTTTTGCTGTCCATCATTATTATCCCACTGTCAACTTCTTCTTCAGTCAGTAAATTTCCATTCACGTTACCCGCATTCATGTCATAAGTGCCACCTTGAGGAGACATGAAGTAGTGACGCTGGTGAGTCTAATTGGCATGAAAATCTGTTTGCAGCGACGTGTTATTTTAATTGAAATATCGATATTTGGCATCATATCTCAGGAGTGCAGACAACAATATATTGCCACATCCATCTTTTGTCCCATACCCAAAAAGCTGTAGCATTTGGCCCTCCCATGGTGGGTCAACTTACCAACTGGCTCCTCTGACCCCACTCTCCATAAAATGTGAGTTTTACCAGACCCAGGCTCAGTAAGCATTATTTTCTTTCAAGGAATGAAATATGGTAAAGGGAAGCTTCCGAGCTTCTCCAGAATTATAAATCTGGCTTATCTGTGGTACAAATGTATGATTTCATGACAATATTAGATGTACTGAACAACTTCCCACAAAGTTGGCAGCAAAATTTGATTTCCAGGCTGGAAATGGTGGCCATCTTGGAAACATGGCAACCATATCGATTTTAGCATGACTGATGGATTTTATCAAAAGAGCAATTCCCAAAGAGTATTTGTGCCAATTTTTGTACTTCTTTCCACTTTTGAAAAAAATTCATGCAAAAATGCAGTTAGCCACTGCACTACCAGGGTGATGCTCTTCACAGATTCAATCAGCTGGGACTTGCGGCGGTAGTCCTGGAAGCGGATCAAGTACTTGGTGTAGCTGCTGTATCCCACCACAGCGACGCGAGTGCCCGTCGGACAGTTGCTCTCAGAGACAGTGACGTCCTCAAGCAGGGAGAGGAGGGCAGAGCGCTGCCTCTCAAAGGCCGCCGGGGTCACGTCCTTGGACATGTCCAGGCCAAAGACAAGCTCGGTGGGGAAGGCCGGGCACTCTGATCGACCTAAAGGAGTTCATGTTAGAGAACAGTGGAGAAAAAAATAACACTGCTGCAAAATTACCAACGACAACTGGAAAGGTGCGTTCAGATATGAATAGTTTAAGAAAGGTGGGTGGAATGATGTGAACAGATGAACAGAGACCAACAGAAGCCTCCCTCAAGGTCCCAGAAAGAGCCAGAAATGCTCCAGTTTGGTTGTAATGAAATAACAAAGAACACAGGGATGTAATTCTTCTCAAACAACTTGCCTTTGTGCTTTCAGATGATCTGTCACCTCGATGAAGCTCCAGTGGCTCCATTTTTACAAACTGTTTTTGTTTGGCCAAACACTGTTAAGCTCACTGAACTTATCAGGAATCCCAGCACCATCAGCACAGTTCGCAAATATATTCACACTTTGAACCAAGTCATGAACATTTGGAGTCACATGGCATTGCATTAAAGCACAGCCGAAATCCACCTGCTCCAACATGTCGGCTGGCGGCTGCTCTCATCTTATAGACGCATTGTGATTAAAAATTAAAATCAAAAGCTCTCACAGACAACGACACAAACTGCTGAAGCCATAATCTGATCCCTGATCAGTTCAATCCCTGAATAACCTCTGTGAGCAAAGATCCAAATGTGAGTGAGTGAAATAATAACAGTCATTTCTCAACATTAACAACTCTTGAAAAAAACAACAGAAAGGCGTTCTGTGGCTAGAAATTGACCAAAATCAACAGACATCAAACATTTTGAAGTTAAACTGAACAGTCCAATTATTTGCTTGATGATCAAGAACAAATCTACGCTCAACTTTTGTACTGAACTTACCGAAGTGTTCTGAGGGACAAAACAGAAACGTACATACCCTGGGAGCACGCTGTGTGGAGGAGAGGAAGAATATATTTTAGAGTTAAATTAAAGTCATTGCACCAAGTAAATGGTCCAGTACTTTGCATTTATGCATCTGTTTTCTCTTTAATATGTCAGAAAGTAAACAAAATGTTTTTTATTCCTCCATAAATTCAGGAGTTCAGATTCATAAAACAGTTTCGTATCGTAAAGATAAAGCACTGAATGTCTTGGCTCTCCTGAGTTGTGATGGGATTCACACCTGCATCTGTTGCATCTTTGAAACAAATACATTGGTTCACACGTTCAAACACTGGACACTTACCGCAGTTGTTTCTGATGTAGGTGATCAGCTGGCACTCCTGAAAAAAAAACCAAGATGCCATGTATAAATCAGTATAACATTTCCTTGAATGTCTGCAGGTGAAGTGAATTTAAGGAGGACTCACAGTCATGCCTTTCGGTCCAGGAGGCCCTTTGCGACCCTGATTGGAGGGAAAAGCGGAGATATTAAACTCCACTCTTACTTGAGCTCATATCGTTATTATTACTCAGGTGATTTCAAGTAAAGGTACCTTCAGTAGCTAACACATCATTAAAGGAATATTCCACTGATTTTTGGTGTTGGACCCTATTTGGGGGTCTTCTTATCATGAAGCTAACACAGAAACACCAAAATGTCATTGATCAGTTCAGTTTTCAGCTCTTGCCTTCAGATCTGAATTCTGCTCACTTCGGGGACGTGGGGGGAAATTTTCCTGCTGTCAGAACCACAGATTGTACTTTCACATTTAGAGAGGGGCAGCACCTCAATCCCCAGGAGTAAAACTCTCTTCCATCATCCTTCTTATCGCACCAGAATCGCAAAATACCTGGCAGACGACAATATCTGTGACTATAAAGTAATATAGGACTGTAACAGTGTACCGGTGGAATGTGATCTACGTAGCTACTTGTTTGAACGGTATATAGAGTAGGAGGCTGCAGAGACCCAGCCGGACAAACCACCTCGCCTTGGGGACAGCTGGTGGTGTCTGTGTGAGAGCCGTACGCTGATGGAAACTGAAATGGAGTCACTATGCTGCCATGAATTCCTCAGAGGCCAGTTTGTCCTGGAAGGAGGAGCTGAATCTGAAGGAGCGGTCTGTGTAACAATGCATTTAAACCTGCTTCAGAATTCCAAAAAGACATTAGACATTAGACAACAGTGTTTTGTTACTAACACTGCGGGTAAGTAAAAACCCCAGGCACGACGTTAGACTGACAGTACAGGAGTATCGTGCAAGACTGTAATGACAATATGTGGCTGTGGTTGTAATATTGCCCCATTTCCAAGTGAAATGTAACTAACACAGTAGAGTAGTACTGGACAATATAGACTGAAAATTATAGTGTAATATGTTCCGACTATATCTCGGTACACAATATATATCTTAATATTTTAAATCTCTTTTAAAATTCCCTCTGGTGTGACAATATTGTAAGTATAACTATTGGTGCTTTCAAAAAATATTAACACAATTCCATTTTTTGATCAGCAATCATCCGTAATGTATAAATAATGCCTGAGTAACGGCAAGTGTTAAGACAAGGCAAACTGTCTGATAATTTGACAAAATGCATCACTTCACCGCAGTGCAGCCTTTAAAATCAGGAAAAAACATTTACTGATATGCAATATCTAAGACCAAATACAGTCTCACATCTTAATAATAATGACATTGTTTATATGGCCCAGATCTGTGGAAACTGTTTGCTGAACATACACGTTCTTCTTAGATCAGAATTATTTTCCCTCATTTGAAACAGCTTGTTTGGTAACTTCGGCACATTTCTACTACACAGGGTCTGTGCTTTTAAGAAACCTTTGTATTCACAGCAGGAGAGTTTTCCTTTAATAACTCATTTCTTTCCTTAATGAGTAAACTGAACGCTCACTCACTCTGCGTCCTGGATGTCCTATTTCTCCAGGCGTACCTGGTTCTCCCGGCCCGCCTGAGTTACCCTGCATTGATGAGACCACATAGAAAAGTCACTGCTGACACAAACACCATCGAAAAATAAATGAGAAAACATTTAGATATGTTGTCACTCACCCCTCGACCTTGGTTCCCTTTGCGTCCTGGATCTCCTTTGGTTCCCTGCTGACCGTTGTCACCCTGAACACAGAAACAAGAACAGTTTGGACTTCTCTCATGTTTTAGCCGTAGAGTTTGTTCGGTTCCTAAAAAATGTCTGGACTCACCAAGACACCAGGATACCCAGGAAAACCAGGATCTCCCTGTGTGGAAAAAGTGAGATGATCAGCAATGAGGAGGCTGAAACCTTCCTCGCATTCATACATTAAATTGACAGAAATGTCTGAATTTCATCTTGGTTTCCATCGTTTGAGCTCCTTTAATGACGCCGTTGTGTTTTGTTTTGTTTGAGTTTTTTTATATTAAAATCTTGTGGGGGTTTTTTCCCCCATAGTAGAGTACAAAGACACAGTAGGTGTGATACAGAGCTCTCCAACCGCCTGTGAACTTCTGAAGTGTTTTTAATGACTCAGATGGGTGTGGATTTCTGAGAGAACCACGTCCTCTCCCAGACTCACCCCTGCAGACAAGGAATCAATACTACAGAAATGGTTCTATATGCATGGAATGCCTTCAGACAAACAGGACAGAGCAAACAAGTCAAACAAAATAATGTTAGAAATGCAGCTGCAGATAGAAAAAAACTAAGAAAACAGTGAAGAAGTGCAAGTGTTACTAAGTTCTTTAAAACTTACAATCAACTCTCCAGGAGCAGTAGCTGACAGTGACACTCCCCTGTGTGCAGTGAATTAGTAATGGTAGGTAACCTTACTGACATACAGTATGTTCATGGGTTATCCTCCGCAAAATTAATATAATTCATAATTTATTTGTCTATATTTTGTTGTGAATGCCCAGTTTTCCTCTTATTTTGTAATACAAGTAGTTGAGTGGGACGTAGCTCGACAGCTCTGCCCTCCATTGAGACAGTGTTGGGGGGGCGGGCTTTCCAATTTACAGCAATCAGCAATACATTTTTTGGCAGCATTAAAAGCAAGGTTACAGAATTTCCTCTGGAAGTAGTCCCCAAAGTTAAAACTTTCAAGTAGGCAACGTAAGTAAGAGAAGTGGAGAGGGCCCCAGACTGATTTTCAAGATCATTGAGATTACAGAACATACTGGGGCGATGTTTACAACAAGACCAAAACATATAAAAAAACAGACCCCTTCTGAATTTCACAACTCAAACACAAGAGGGACATTTCTAAGTGCACAACATTCAGTTTTGTAGGAGTATAATATGTACTACAGAGAATTTAAATTTCTAAGAGTTTGTGCCTCTAGTTATATGATTCAGTTTGAACATTAGAACGAATCTGCAGCCCCTCTTCCATCTCAATGTCTTCCCTCAAGTCAACTTCCCATTTTTTCTTAATAACATAAGTATCATCGGGATAAGCCTCAAACAAACCTTGGTAAAGTTTAGACATGAATCTATTGGACTTTGCTGACTAATTTCTCCATTACAGGTGGTTTTGGTTCCTCTGATGTATGCTGAGTAGGCTGAATAATACTTCTTAATTGCTAAAAGCGCGAAATTGTGATTTAGATACAATATGTCCTATTTTTTCCTGAATCTGCTTGAATGAAAGAAGAGTTCCATTGTCACTCGTTTGCATTTATTGCTTCTATAAAGGATTAATGGCACTGAGTGAAGAATTAGCACCACCTGCTGTTAATTGACATTAAACTATGAACTCAACGATCAACCATACAATCAAAGTTCACTCTACCTTGGCACCTTTAGGTCCTGGAGGTCCATAACCATCTCTTCCATCATGACCCTGAAACAGAGCACACAGTGTGAGCCCCTGATTGAACTACAAATATACAGTTTCAGTATTTTCAACTGCTGCTTGGCTCCTTACCGCCATTCCTCTGGATCCCTTTGATCCTGAAGCTCCCTTAACACCCGGATCTCCTGGTTGACCCTTCAACAGCAAAAACAAAGAATGAAACGTTTTCTCCACTGAACACAGGCTGCAGGCAGGATTACAGATGTAATGAAAGTATGATTCAAACTGCAGCCACACTGCCTGAGACATTTCTGACTAAGAAGTTTCAGAGTATTTGGCAAAAAAACCCAAAACAAACATTCTTGTCATTTATCTACAATAAATGAAATAAGCATTTAAAGCTGCAGTGGGCAGTTTATTTTATGTATCATCTGGCAAAAATCCCATAATAACCTCTCAGCATTTTGTAATTCAGCTGGTCAAAGAACTCTTGACTCCTGCTCCTCTCCTCAGCTCTGGATTCAGACTGTGAAGGATTTTTCAGCCAATCACGGGTCATTTCAGAGAGCACTTGTTCCTACTGGCTGCTCTATGCTGTTCTTCTTAGCAACAGGTGACGTTGTTATGAGCTGATTGGCTGTTGAAACAAGTAAAGTGTCTAATGTTCTAAAACTGGCCTCCTTGACAAGCTGAGCTGCAGGCGACACCATCAGCCGGCTCGAGTCGAGCTGAGACGGGCCACTTTACACCGCTGCAACTTTGCCTGCAACCATTTGGTCTCAGCGTGAATCTTTGCTGCAAACTGGACTTAAAAGAGAGAGACAACAAACGAGATAAAACGAGCTGGAGCAAAAACAGGGAGGGGAGGGGCCAGGAGAGTTGCTTCTTTAGGAGTCTCATGTTTCAGCTAGCTTGATTTCCAGACGACCTCAGCTTAAATATCGACGTTTTATTCATTCTACCGGCAGGATTTCCAATTCAACAATCAACATGAAATTCAGACATTGGTGAGAACTCAATAAAAACACACAGATGTGGAAGTCAAAACTTTCCAGACAATGAAAAGACTCTGTGCAGGAAAAAAGTATTAAACAGTCACTGAAATGTATTCAGTATGTAGTGGAGAGGGAATCATGAACCATGGAACCATGTGAGTCGGACTCGGGTTAAATGACCCACATGATGGTCGGGGTGTCAGTGACTCGCATGAGATCTTTGTCAAGGTGTCAGCGACCCTACAAGATGTTAAACCTCCAGAGATTCCCCACCAGTCCGTTAAAACTGAAGGAGAATTTTGAACAGGAAGTGAAATGTCTTCAAGAACCTCGAGCCAGCTCAGACACTTTCATTTCATGATTAGAGGTTTTGCACACCAGGTACGAGCGTGTGTTATGGGAGATCTTTGTGAACGTCTGAATGTGTGTCCTTAAAGCTGGCCGATCAAAACATTCAGAGTTTGAGACGTGTGTGTGTGTCACACATTCTTCTGCAGTGTGTGTGCATGAATGTGTCCTGGGTTACACTGAAGGGAACACCCACTCAGCTTCTGACAGCCTTCTGTAATTTAACATGAAACGTGACATTTGTGAACGCAGACTGAACCAGAGTCCCTACAAAACGCAGCGTGCGAGTTTGGGACTTTTTGTGTCCAACAAAAAACACAAAACAAAGAAGTTCAAATGTAAATTCTTCATCATTTGTGTTCTCTTGTAAATTCAAAAATGCAAAAGATTCATTTCTCTTCTTTCAAAGTTTGCATTTTTCTGGTGAGGCCCCAGACAAGAACCACCTACTACAAACTACATACTGTATGTACTGTATACTGCAACACTAAATGAATGATCAGTATGCAGTCCGTTTACATTGCAGTACACAGGCAGGTTACCCGGAATGCATTTCGCACAAACGGGCAACAATGGCAGCAATTCCTTTTTTTTTTCCAACGACAAATGCCCACCCAGGTTTTGGTTGTGACTTTGCAGTGCAAAGCATTGTGGGAAACAGAAGGCAAGGCAGACTGGTTGGATGCATACTGCAGATTTCCTCCAAATCAGGATACATTTGGGAATTTTATGGCACAATGCAGATTTTGCTTGTGTTTACATACAGCATACTACGCACTACTTTTTGACCAAATAAGTAAATACAGCTTCTATAGTATGCAATTTAAAAAACAGCCAATGCTGCTGCCTTGGATAATAAAGTTAATTCTAGTCTTGAGAAAGAAAAACTGTTACTCTGAGGAGAGAGATGCAAAACTTTTACCTCGTTTCACCATTTCAGCTAAATTTATAACAACATTTTACTCTTATTTGAGTCATAGCCACAGTTCTACTACAGTGTGTTTGTTGAATCACAGACAGAGCACAGGAAATGATGTCACACACACCTTTTGTCCATTAGGGCCACGTTGTCCAGCCAGGCCTGGGTCTCCAGCTGGTCCTGGTTTCCCCTGCAGGAAAAACCAACAGAGTCAGAGAGCATCAAACATGAAGTATGAAGGTCGTTTTCATCCGTTGTGATGCATATTTTCAACTTATGCATCAAAGAACTCAGGGGAAAAAATTAAATATCCTCAGTTATACACATTGAAAATAAAAATGAATGAAATAAACGATCAACGAATAGAATAATGAAATAAAAGAGTGACCTATATTTGCTTCATGAAGCTTCAGCAGTCTGAATGAGATGAATAAAGCAAAAGAATGTTAAACTGTTTCACTGACCGCAGGTCCAGGAAAGCCAGGCATGCCTTTTGGTCCAGGATCACCCTTTCCTCCTCTTTCTCCCTGCAGACAAAACACACTTGTTTAGGACAGAGTCCAGTCACACACATCAATACTATGTGTCTTTGTGTCCATAGTGACAGACACGAAAACACAGAATACGTGTCGTTGCCTCACAGTCAAAGTACAGCAGCCTGGATGTGCCAACGCAGAGAGCTGTCGTTACTCTTTCTCTTGGAGCAAAGGGTTCATATTTGGCAATGATTTCCTCTTCCTCGTGAGAATGCTGTGTGTGAAAACACTTCCACTGATGCAGCCCAGTGAATTCTGAGGAAAACATTAACCTAACCACAGATGACTGGCTTACAACCAGATATTGTCTTTAATCAAGGTCTGAATAGACACATGGTTCCACTTTCATTAACAGCCCCCCTGTATTTCTGTGGAAGTCTGTCCGTCAGCCAAGCTGCTTAAATCCACATCGTCTCAGTCTGTTCATCCTGTTTTTGTGGTGTGAACATGTTTGTGAGAAGTGATCCTTGTTCTCTGCATTAAATGGGACATGAAACCAAGAGCTATGTAGTTTTTGTTTTTTTTTCCCCAATACGTCACTTTGAAATGTTCTTACTTTAACATTTTACGTTTTGTTCTGCTTCATGTTGCTCAGATTGTCTGATTACTCACCTGTGGACCTGAAGCGCCTGGGATGCCTGGGGGTCCTACAGCTCCTGGCTGTCCAGTTCGACCCTGCACACACACACACACACACACACACAAACATATTTCTATTTCATCCTTACTGACCGCCAGAGGCGGTGCTTCAAGCACTGAATGTATCCATCTTGCGCATGCGCAGGTCGAGTGTTTATACCAACAA
>JAQFJA010076117.1:0-11603 GCA_029874485.1 Naso brachycentron
TCTTTCTGTGAAAGCGCTTTGAAATGTCTGTAGATGTGATTAAGCGCTTTACAAATAAAGATTGATTGATTGATTGAGGATTACACACTGAATAAGCAGCAAAGGCATGGTATGTTGCAAACTGGACATTAACTGTCAATGAGCAATTTATTTGCGATTTATGTTAGCTGGAGTACAGTTAGCAGGTACATTACGCTAATGTCTTTTCTCAGCTAGCAAACCGGCCACCACAAGTTGAAATGATAAAACAGGCTGTCGCTAGTGCCAGAGCTGGCCAGCACTTGCCACACTGCAATTATGGCATAGTTTTAAAACATTAAGTGTGATTTAAACTGTCAAACTCAGTTCTTGACATGTGGATTAAACAAGTGGTGTAGTCGTAGCAAGCTGTCCAAGACAGTGGACATTCTCACATTTTGTATTAAGATTAAAGTGAAACTGTTTGTCTCTGACTTTAAACCTAAACCCTGTTTGTTCTTTGCCCTGTTCAAAGATGTGAACGTTCCTCTGACAGTCTCTCACGTCACACTGAGCCTCTGTACAAACGAAACGGACGTCCAGAAGCTGAATACAGTGTTTGGAAAAGTATCTTCCCTGCTCTTCTACAAGGCGGATATTTTATTTTGAAATAAAGCAGTTGAGCCGTCACTTCCTGCTCTCACTGAGACTCGTCACACAGCAGCTGTTTGTGGCTTTAAGAAAGCTGCTTGACTTTCTCTACCAAGGTCACGTCAGGTAGCTGTAGGCCTTCCTGACTGTGCGTGTGTACGTGCTGAGCTGCATTGTCCCTCTGACTGCCTGAATGCAGGACACAGTAATAGCTGAGCGGTAAAGTGAGTGCTGAGTGTGACCATGCAGCAGGTCATGTGGGGTAATCAGCAGTCAGTTTTTAGATCTGAACTCGTCCGATGGCTCAAACAGCAAAATGAAGTTTCAGCGGCACAACACAAAAATACAACAGCTCCTGACATCCACACACAGTGAAAGTTTCATACTTCTGTCCTACATGGTACAAAGGTCAGGCCTCAGTTCACTTCCTCCTGCATGTGTAACCTGTTTACTCTCTCTTTCCTCCACCTAATATCAACCTTTACTCGCTGACATTATTCCAGAAGCTTCAGAAAAAGAAACAGAAACAAAATGAGTGAAGTCTAAGGAAAAGGACAGAAGGAGAACAGCTGTAGTTACCAGTAGTCGATTCATGTCTGTGGCGATGTGTGTATCAGGCTGCTCTGCCTCACTTCACCCTGCAAGGACATGCGCACACACACGCACACACACACACACACAGACATACAAAGTGTTTCTGAATCTCTGCCAAACTACAATGTGCTGTAGGGGCCAAACTGCACTAAGCAACACAGAAACAAACAGTTATTAATGCAGCTGTAATGCTGTGATGGTTTATTCACTTCATCTGGATTATAATATACATGTAATGTCATGCAGCTTGTATTTTTTTTAAGTCTTTGCAGTGTTTGTATGAGGGAGGAAGCGGCTTAAAAAGCTGCTGTGTGGACCTGAGCAGAGTTTCAAGTTGTCTGCAGGCACAAAGTTTTAATTTTTAAATGCACAAGAGTTTATTTATTGTGGAGTTGTTTAGTTAAGTTTCGCAGGGAGAATGTAGTACACAAACCTTAATCTCATACAAAGACTAGAAATTACGTAGGTAATAATATATAATGTAACACAACAACATGCAATCTGATCTCAGCAGCATCATCTGTTCTTATTTTAGACTCTGTTAGTAATTGGATAAATTCATAGCTGGCTTTGGCCTCTTGTTGTATTTGACACCTGTCAGATGTGCCCGAGTTTACTTCCCTTAAAAAAAGTTCTCAATCTCAGTTTCACTTCCTCTTGTGCCTGAACAGGCAGAGTGAAACTGGAATAGCCTCTCAGTGCAGCAGCAGCAGCAGCAGCAGCTCTCTGGTAAGTTTTTTAAATTTCTCCACAGAAAAACTCAGCAAAGACAAAATGGCTGGAAAACGTTAAGTTAATCTGATGGTGTTCGTCACATTAAACTTAGTACTCTTAACAAAATAATAATAGATTTTTATGTGTTGCTGAGTTTTCCTGTCCACATTCAGAGGATATTTCAGGTTCAGGTTATGGTTACTTTATCTGTACTTGTAGTTAAACTTGTTGAGCAGTTAAAAAGTGTGCAAGGCATCCATGACACACAGTTTCAGACACCACAAACAATATACAACGAGACAGTTCATAAAACAGTTAAAGTGCTCCAGTGCCAGTCAAGATGCTAAAATGTCTAATAAATACGAGTAAAAACATAAAACTCTGAACGACATTAAATACATTTAAAAAGAAAAAAACTAAGTAAAACATTCTAAAAGCCAGTGTTTTTAAAGTTTTTAATTTCATTTCCACTTGTACATATGGACCTCCATGTATTTTTATGTTAATGAAAGAATTACTCTATTTACTTACTAGTAAAAGTACTATGTACAATTACAATTGAGGTACCTGAGAACAGTTTTAGGACAATGCTCGAGTAAAGGCTTTTGGTTCTTGTGTGTCATTTTCTCTTACCCATATTATATTTTTTATTTTATCGATTTTTATTTGATCAGTGCTCTGGATCATTGAGGCGATGAGGTGCTTGGTGCTGCCCCTGCTGCTCAGTCTGAGTCCTGCAATTTTGTTCCTGCTGCAGTTTCCTGACTACATAGACTCACAGGAAGGACGCTGGGAGGACTACAAATATGGCCGCCAGGGCGCAGAAATCAAATTCTGCTCCTGGAAATGCATCCTGTTCACTCTGCAGTGGCCTGGTGCATTCTGTCAGGTAAGCTCCATCATCATCATCATTATCATCATCATCATCATCATCACTGCTAATCATTAACTAGGAGAGAGAGATGATACATTTTTAACAGCTTGAGGTGTTCAGTCTTTTGTCATCACCTTCTGAGAGTCAAGGTTAGATGATTATTTGAGGAAGCAGAAGAGGAAACAGGAGGCAGTAAAGAAGGAAGCGATAAGGACATTAACACAAAGGAAGGAAAGTAAAGGATAAGAAAAGGAAGAAGTGAATAGGGAAGGAAAAGAGGAAGTGGTAAAGGCAGGGAAGAGTAAAGGTTGGAGGTTGGAGGGAATGAGAATGCAAAGAAGTAAAGGAGATAAAGCAAGGGGGCAGAGGAAATAAGGAAGTAACAAAAGAGCTGGCGAGGAAAGGAAGGATGGAAGGAAAGGAGGAGGTATGATAAGATGAGGTGAGGAAGAACACAAGGAGATATGAAGACGGGAAGATGAGGGCAAGGAAGGGAAGAAGAGAGGGGGAAAAGGGAGGAAATGCAGGACAGCAGGACATAAGGCAGGAAGTGAGAAGGAAAGGAAGCAGAGAAATTAAACAAATCCTTTATGTTGGCCTCCTTTTGGGTTTAATTCTGTTGACATGTTTAGTTACAGCTGGCCTCTAAGGCAGAATGTCCTTTGAGATGTTTAACACACTGTTTGTCTGTCTGTCTGTCCATCCTGCAGTCTCTGGATGAGGAGTCTCTCTGCAGGATCCCTCAGGGTGTCAACAGCTGGACCATCCACGGTCTATGGTAAATATCTCACATGGCAAATAAAGGATATCTAGATTTTCAGTAAATATGATTTTTATGACTGTTAGTCCTTTTTGGCCGCAGCATAAACATCTGCCCTGTGTGATACAGTCATCTGTGGCATTACAAATCACATCTCACTTCTCCTTACGGTGGCCCTGAAGTGCCAATCATAGTCACAAAATGAAAACACAACTGCCAAAAGTAAAATACAGCAACAAATCACAAAACACAATTGCAAATAGGAAAACACTGCCGTAAAACAAAACACAAAAACATGTGACAAAAAGAAAAAACACAACAACAAAAAGAAAAACACAACTGCAAAAAGGAAAAATTTGTTTTTTATTCATTTTTGAGAGCTAAACTGTACACTTGCCTGGTCATGAATGTGACATTTTGTTGTTGTGCTTTTTTGTGCTCTATTTGTGGTTGTGTTTTTCCTCTTGCAGATGTGTTTTCCTTTTTGCGGGTGTGTTTTTCTTTTATGCAGTTGTGTTTTTTTATTTGTGGTTGTGTTTTTGTTTTACGGTTGTTTTTTTCCTATTTGCAGTGGTGTTTTGTGATTTGTTGTGGTGTTTTACTTTTTGCAGTTGTGTTTTCATTTTGTGATTTTGATTGGCACAACACACGTCCTATTTTATTAGTTTATTAGTTCTCTGCTGCTTTGCTGCTGCAGGCGAGTTGTTCTGTTGCATCCTGGCAAGGGAACTTAGAAACTGGATTCAGTAAAACTCAACTCCAGTGAGAAGAACCTGCTACAGACACACGTTCAGTAAGAGGTCAGTTAGGCCCCATTTCTCAGTTTTTCCCCTATCCCTTGCCCCTTGTCCATGGAAACAAAGTCACAAGCGTAGTGGTTGAAATCTACCCCTGCAAAATGGGACACTCCTTCAAGAACGTGATACATCATCAGCAGTCTCTGATGGCTTTCACAGTAAGTAGATATGACATGTTTTTGCTAGAGCACCTTCAGATATAGGCACCTATAGGCACCTTCAGATGATGTTATGAACACAGACACAACAATAACATTTTCAACGTTTCTGGGACCTCCACAACTGATTCAGTGCAGCAATAATGATTACATCGGCTGTAGTTAATGACAGAAGATAGAAAGTCATCCCTCCTCTGAATGGACGAATGTTAACGGGCTGAGTGTATTTCCTTCACTCACAGGAATGATGTGATTGAACACAAATTATGATCTAGTGGAGCATACAATGGTTGTCGTTATTTTTAAGACTTTATTTGGTCGCCTTTGTCATCTCCCGATGCACTTCTGAAGGTGATTCGCAAGACAACTTTCATTGCCCTCTGTTTGAAGTGTGCCCCTGAAAAATTTTCCTTTGAAGGGCCATTTAGCTTGAAAACCTCACCCTACCCCTCTATAGCAACATTAATCTGGACACTTCCACGCCTAAACGTGAACGCACAAAACAGAGGGGTAGGGCTAAGTGGTAGAGGCAAGGAATGAAATGAGATTGGGCCTAAATTCCTGCAGAAAACAAGAGTTCAACAAGTTGTGATTTCTTCATCAGCTCTAACTAAACATGAATCTGTCACTTTAAAAACAACAACGAGTGATAACATGTCAAACATGTCGAAGCTGAAGAAATAGATACAAACCAAAAGTTCCGGCAGATTTTCCCTCATCTGTGCCAGTTTATTGGATCCTCCCTGCCGTGTAGGAGACAAACAAAATGCTGACATGTCAACTGAAGGTTTGTCAGCCCGTCAAGCAGAACCGTGTGAACAGAGTCCTGCAGCTGGCCTGCCTGTCTGTGAGTTTTATGTCTGAACTGATCTCATCATGAGCTCCTGCCTGCAGGCCTCTTCGGGTGATGACATGCTGCAACTGCTGGCCGATGTTCCAGTCAGATGTCCAGGTGAGTCCCACTGAGGACTGACTCACCTGGTTACAAATATGATGTTACTTTTTTAAAAGATCTGATGCTGAAAGCTGATTGGCTGTTTGCTGTCTTCCAGGAGCTGGAGGATGAGCTGACTGAACAATGGCCATCATTGGTGAAAACAAAGTCCAGCTTCCACTTCTGGTATGAAACACTGTCAGTAAAGCACACGCAGAGCTCCAGTGTTGTCCATAAAACACATTGGTTCCTTCATCTCAATGAACACACACACTATGTATTATTTTGACTCAATCACACACACACACCATCCTGCAGCTGCAAATACTCATTACAACACAAGTGTGAATGAATCTGCCGCATCAGATAGGTCCTCACAATGTCGCTGTTTAGAAGATTTGTATTTTTAAAACATAAAACTATTAACTTGTACTTGTGAAGTGTTTTTAAAGACTTACATCTTTAGTAGGAACCAATAAGCGCAGAGCTGACAAAAAGGAAGTCTGACACTTATAAGAGACTCACTTGCAACAATTTCAACACTAGAATAATTAGTTAAGCAAAATTTAACAGTGAAGTAACAAAAAATTAATTTAGGAGGTTCATACACTAACTTTCTTTGGGTTTAAATTTTGGACAAAACATTCACCACAGACTGAGAATTTGTGATTTGATGCATTTGTTGGCTACATTAAAAGAGCGACCCATCAAGTGAGAAAATGATTGAAACCCTGATATTAAAATATTGCTACATTATGCTTGCATTAATCTGTGTGTGTGTGTGTGTGTGTAACAGGAGAGAGGAGTGGGAGAAACACGGTGTGTGTGCAGCGTGTGTCGAAGGAATGAACTCTCCACTGAGATACTTCCAGATCTGCCTCAAACTACGAGGACAGTTTGACATCCAAAGGTTAGCTTTCCCTCGCTCTCCCTCATTTATTCGACTACATCTGACAGCTTTAGTTACTATTACTTTACAAATACAGACGCATAAAACCTTGAAATAATAAGTGCAACATGGACAAAAGAAACACCAGATATTTATTATGTATGAAACGTGTGTTGTTGTATATTTTGTCTTCAAAATGTTGTTATGAATCAAACGCTGCGTGCAGAAACTAAAGTCACGTGTGTTGTTCCTGCAGGCTGCTGGAGGACGCTGGTATCACTCCGTCCTGTGATCGACTCTACAAGGTAACAACACATTTAAAATCTGCTGAATTCACCTGTTGCAATATTTCACTTCGTAACTGCAGATACAAACATGGAGACCAAATGAGGACCCTTTAAATATCCTTAAACTGGCTGGCTAGCTTTTAAGCAAGATGCATTCCAAATCTGTATTAACTGTTACATTGATTTGGATGCTAATTTTGGCGGAAAAAGACTCAAAGCAAAATGGACTGATTGGAATGAACAAAGTGTCTTTGAGTAGAGCTGCACACTCACTGAATGACATTCAGAAATGTGACAATGAACTGTCAAGAACTGAAAACACTGACATTTTAAAAAGACAGAAAGCAAAGTGGTGCTTTTAGAAGCAAAATGCAAAGATCTGAATTGATTACCCTGACAACACAAGGTGGATGTAGATGTTGACTAGATTCTCAGCCTGTGTTAAAAGTTCCCATCTGTTTGTGTTGGTCTGAGACTTTCTGGGAGAATCTGTTGCCTCTCTCGAACAGTGTTTCCCCACAGTGCGTCAGGAGCTCCCACTTTGTGTTTCACTTCATGTGTTTGTGCAGGTTGCAGAGGTGCATCAGGTCCTGGCTCCATATCTGGGGGATAAACACGAAATCCAGTGTGTCACAGACGACGAGGTCAGATCTCCTGAAAAATGACTTTGTGCTTCTGTTGTGTCTAAACATGGCTTTTCAAACTGAAAGGATCAGTTGATCAAATTTGCTGCATTCTTCGTTTCATACCATAATAAACTCAGTAGTTTTCGGTAAGTTAGGCTGTTGACATGACATCTAAGTACCTGTCTGTTCAAACAACTTTAGAACCCAAAGATAAATTAGTTAACTGTGAAAGACGACCAAGAAACCAGCAAATATTCCAACAGAGGCTGCAGCAACAAAAGCGGAGTGTTTGAAAGACATTCAGTGTGTTTCCCACTAAGTCAACAAGATAATACCACAGAATCCTCCAGCTGGTCGAGTAACGCAAAAGAGTGGAAAAAGTACAGATCAGCAGCTGTGAAACCGAGTGTAGTACAAAGGAAACAAGGTGTGTCAGTGATCGAAAGGGATATAAAAACATCCCAGCACACAGAGCCAGTTCTGACACAATAAAACTGTTTTTCTTGCACATATGATTGATTATTGTTTTTGTGTTAACCACAGAGCGAGTGCTTCCTCTACAAACAGCTTGACATTAATCCCAAAAACTGACAGGCCTCATTGTGTTGCTGAATTGTCAGGGTTTTTCATCTGAACTTAGCTTCCACCTCAGTGTCCAAGTCGTGTAAAGGTCCCAGTTTGCTTCTCACAAACTACAGTAGATCATTTAATGTTTGGTAACCAGGCGACAGACGGGACCTACGTGTCTGCATTGCAGTTGTATCACATTCAGAGGTCGATGTCACCTCGTCCACCTGCTTGCATGCAAACAGTCTGACTGCTGAGGGAGCTTGTTTTATTTTAAAAATTTTTTTTGTTATGTGGGGTTGTATGACTACAGGATATCAGCCCGAAAATAGCCCGACCAGGAAGACGTGGGACGTCAGGTAGGCTCGACAAATATCAATAAGCATCAGGCGTGACAATCAATCCTTTCATCTCACGTGCTGTGTCATATTGGATGACAACCAACGCCACATCTAGGATGCCTCACGACAGAAAGACTAGCATGTTTGATTTTTTTGTTTTCCTCCCACGACCACTCGTCAGAAGCAGTAGTCAGTGGTGAGCATGTTCTTGCTGGTGCCATCATGTATGTTATGAACTGCAAAAAATGATTTATTGGGGATCAACATGTAGTCTGTCATGTCGCTTGGCCACGACAGGACAAGAATTTAATACTCTTCAATCACCTAATCTGACACAGTGAACATTTTAACAGACAAAAACATCTTGTAGTCTGTTCTCGGCACTAGTCTCTCTGTTGTGAGGTTGGGAGGCGTCCTTGGTGCAGTGTCGGTTGTCGTCCTTCATGACACACTACGCAAGCTGAAACAATCGATTGTTGTGTCTGATGCTCATTGATCGTTTCCGAGCCCACCCGACACCCCACTTCTTCCTGGTCGAGCTGTTATCTGAGTGATATCGTGTACTCTGACCTCGGTATAAGACACTGACGAGGCATGAGTGCCTCATACAACCCTACATGAAAAGACAAAAAGAAACTATCCATTTAAAGTCTTATTGAAAAGATGCACATTAACAGCATGCAGCCATGCTAGCAGCCCTGACAAAACATAGGGGGGGTCTTTAGCTGAATGCTAATAGCATGCTAACATGCTCACTGCGACGAAGCTAAGAGCCATAAAAACAGACTCTAAATTCACTGACCATCCCGATTAAACCATCAGTATAGAGCTGCATTCCTGTCTGATCACACTGACATACAAACATTAGTGGAGGAAACACAGTACCCTGACAAGCCACGTGCTCTGTTGCACAGAACACAGAAGTGTAAGCTCACATGATCAGGACGGGTTTACAAAGCTATAGACTCTGCATTCAAATACCCATATTACCTTAATATTTAGTATGCCCAGTAAAGATTTAGTATGTCCCAGTATGTAATGTGTAAAATGCAGTATGCCAGAAATACAGGATGTTCTACTACATCTGGTTGGATTTTGCAGTATGCAACCCAGCATGCTTTTCTGGCCTTTCTGACCCACAATCCTCTGAGCGGCGGGAAATATGTCACACGTCACGTCGTGTCGCTCAGATATAAACAAAGCTGAGACAGATGATGGATGATTGACAGACTGACAAGTGCCACAATGACAGATGACAGCACATTTAAATTTAAGTGCTACATAAGTTTTGCAACTCCTATGTATAATTAATATATTAACATACTGTCGCAGCACAAAGCCGAGTGAATAAATGAGTGCAAATGGTGAGTCACATTTGAATGAATTTTACCTTAGAATGGCTTAGAAAGCGGGGTGCCCAGTGGCTCAGTCAGTAGAGCAGGCGCCCCATATACAGAGGCTATGTCCACGTGCAGCGGACCCGGGTTCGATTCCACCTGTGGCCCTTTGCTGCATGTCAGTCCCCCTCTCTCTGCCCTGTTTCCTGTCCACTCTTCAGCTGTCCTGTATATAAAGGCACAAAAGCCCCCCCACCAAAAAAATTCAGTAAAGCCATAGTCACAGTTGTCAGGTTAAACTGACCTCATATAAGCCTTTGTGTGATTGCTGCTCAAAGAAAAATACATCTTATTATACTTATTTGCTCTTTTCTCCACTGTTCACAACAAAATAGACCATGATTCTATTGCAGACGTTATAGAGAGGGATTTGGATCTCACAGGAAGCAACAAGGTTAATATTGCAAACTTTTAACGCAGACAAATAGGCCATCATAATAAAAGGGAATAAAAAATGAAGCACTTGTTTTATGGTGATTGTTTGATCATCTTACATGCTCAATACTGTTCTGTTGTTTACATTTTTAATTAAGTCTTTCTTTTTTTTCCGAATAAGTTTTCATACCACAGTTACTGTTTTTACTCATACTAGTAGTTCTGTAATACTGTGTGATTGGGATACGCAGGTGGGAGTTGGAGGAAGCCATCGCACACTGCTTTATGGCCAGGCAGTGTTGTTTCTACACTCTTTCAGTGGCATGGTGGGTTGTCTTAATATTATGCAGAAATAAATATGCACCACTTGCATGTAGCAAATAGTTTCATCAGCTATTTAAGAACGTATTTGCTCTTATGTTATTTACATCTACTGTCCATTTTTTTCCCAGTATCTCAGCTGCTTGTCTTCATCTCAGTCTTCAACTGACAAATTGGCTTTTGATGTTGGTCTGCAGGAGGATAAAGCAGGTATTTGGTATTGGAAAATTAAAGGAAAACTGCAATTTTTGGGAATGTAGCTGATTTCTCCAAAATCCTGATGTAAGACAAGAACATGGATGCCTTTCTCTTTTCTGTGCCTTCAGTACGTTGTTAGATACCTGCCCCGCGGGAGCAGCTCTGAATGGTCAATGGAAGTGATCAAGAGACACCTTTATTGCAGAAAATTATATTATGTCATAGCACGGTGAACTGATACTTGCACATTCACCACACTATGAAGTAATGTTAGTTCCTGTGTATTTTTGCCCACAGTGACAACGTCTCTGTAGCGTGGTGAATGTGCACGGTCACAGCATGTAGATGGAGCGTGTTGGAGATTTCTGGATGTGTTTTAGAGGCTTTAGACGGCGGTAAAGGCAGGGGGCATTTGTTGTCAAGGCGGCCACCCTAACTATAAAGCGCTGCAGGAAACCCTGTGAATATGGCAAATAAGACTTTGACATGTCATTGTAGCTAGTGAGACTCAATAAAAACTATTTGATTGTTCACATTATTTCAGTTAGTTCAGATATTTTTAGCGTTTTTCCTTCAGTCCCGTCCAGTCAATCTCTGATGAACCAAGTTGGTCTCAGACTTGTGTGGAAGTGAATCTGGAGGAGGTTCACATGTATGAAGCCTCCCATCATCATCTGCTCCATGGGCGACCTGTTGTCAGTGCTGCGGCCTCCTGTTTGCATATTTTATATTTCCACTGAAACTTTCCCCTGTGCGGGGTGTAAAACCTTTGGTTGTTTTGCAGTGGTGGGAGGTTGATATAATCTCATAGCTAAACTGAAAATACTTGGATGAGGAGCAGAGCTGTTCCTCTCTTCACCCCATCGTGCTGCTGTGTGGAAGAGCAGGATCTGTTTTTCCCTCTGTGCGTATCTTTATCTTGGAAATGCCTCTCCATCCATAAATGAGGTGTGTGTGTTCGTAGATGGAGAGGCAGCAGCTGTTTTTTCGCCAACCTCGTGACTGCTCTATTTTCTCCTTGTCTGTTCTAGAATAACTGAGCAGCTGAATCCCCATCGCTGTCGTTTTTCCTCCCATGAGGTGGAGCCAGACACACACACACACACACACACACACACACACACACACACACACACACACACACACACACACACACACACAC